>CM053026.1:64364086-64440223 GCA_028564925.1 Lithobates sylvaticus
AGAAAATTCAGTCCATGTGTAAATCATATTTCATGTTCCGAAAAGTTTTTATCATCAAAAAACAACATGAAAAGTTTCCTGTGCCAAAAAAACAAACTTCCCATTTTCTTTCCACATTCACAAAGGTGGCAAGAAATTTTGACAAACTGTGGCAAGTGCACCAAGATCCCAGAATGTATTCCACCATGCGCAAATGGTATAGGTGTGCCCTCACCTTCATTGATGGACTTCTATTGTTATAAGAGGTCAGGAACGCTTAAAACACAGATTTTCATCCACAACATCAGTAGCTTTCTTCACTATCGTCTCTCAAGGGTTAAAGCTCAAAACTAATATATACAATATATTATCAAAAGTATTGGGACACCTGCCTTTACACACACATGAACTTTAATGGCATCCTTTTCTCAGTCGGTGGGGTTCAATATTGAGTTGCCACCCCCCCCCCCCCCCTTTGCAGCTATAACAGCTTCAACTCTTCTGGGAAGGCTGTCCACAAGGTTTAGGAGTGTGTCTATGGGAATGTTTGACCATTCTTCCAGAAGCGCATTTGTGAGGTCAGGCACTGATGTGGAGGAGAAGGCCTGGCTAGCAGACTCCGCTCTAATTCATCCCAAAGGTGTTCTATCGGGTTGAGGTCGGGTCTCTGTGCAGACCAGTCAAGTTCCTCCACCCCAAACTCGCTCATCCATGTCTTTATGGTCCTTGCTTTGTGCACTGGTGTGCAGTCATGTTGGAACAGGAAGGGATCATCCTAAAACTGTTCCCACAAAGTTGGGAGCATGAAATAGTCCAAAATGTCTTGGTATGCTGACGCCTGAAGAGTTCCCTCACTGGAACTAAGGGGCCATGCCCAACCCCTGAAAAACAACCCCACACCATAATCCCCCCCTTCACTAAATGATTTGAACCAGTGCACAAAGCAAGGTCCATAAAGACATGGATTAGTGAGTTTGGGGTGGAGGAACCTGACTGGTCCACACAGAGTCCTGACCTCAACCTGATTGAACACCTTTCGGATGAATTAGAGCGGAGACTGCAAGCCAGGCCTTCTCATCCAACATGAGTGCCTACCTGTCAGGAACCATGAATCAGACAAAGACAGAAATGCAGTAAAAATCACACCATTTAATATAGTGGTAAAAATGATACAAATAGTAAATGTAGTCCAAACATAGCCAGGGTTTGGTAATCAAAGTGGGTAGTCAATACAAGCCAGTAAATCAGGAAGCCAGAGATCAGCATAGTCATAGACATAAAACAGGATCAGGAAGAAGAAGGGACGTCAGCCAGGCAAGTCTTTAACAGTAACACAGCGGAGAATCCTCAGATATGTTGACCAAGGTGAAGGCATGGGAGAAATGAACCAGGCAGATTAAATAGCCAGAAGGGGTTGGCTGATGAGCAGGAAATGATCACCAGGTGAGGCACTGTGGAACGATGAGTGCTGGCAATTAACCGACAGCTGAGCACAGAGAAGGGAGGGCTGAGACCAGCCCTGACACCACCTCACAAATACGCTTCTGGAAGAATGGTCAAACATTCCCATAGACACACTCCTAAACCTTGTGGACAGCCTTCCCAGAAGATTTGAAGCTGTTATAACTGCAAAGGGTGGACCAACTCAATATTGAACCCTACGGACTAAGACTGGGATGCCAATAAAGTTCATGTGTGTGTGTAAAGGCAGGCGTCCCAATACTTTTGACAATATAGAGTATAAGAGGATGCCCATAGTGTAGTAAATTCAACCTTTTAATATTAAAGTATAACTAAAGACAAAACTTTTTTTTTTTTTGGATAGAGAGGAGAGGGGTTAGAAGGCTTGCCAGTCTTTATTGCTGGCTGTACCTCCATTAAGGAAAGTCACCCTCTATATTTATCCTGTTTACCATTATCATTGAAAGTGAAAGCAAAGAAAATCACAAATTTTGGGTTGTCCCCAGAAAAGTAATAGATGGGAAATCTTCCAATAGGGATACTAGTTTTGGTGACCTGGGGGTCCCCAAGGAATTCCCTTAATTTGCAAGGATTTCCTCTAACGTCCTGTTTGGCTATGGGACAGGAGGTGAGGGCAAATTGCCGCAATGGGACACACATGGCGAAAACAATCTGACAGATGTTATAACCCTTCCTTACTCTATCCAAAATTAAAAAAAAGTTTTGCTTATAGTTCTACTTTAACCACTTGCCGACCAATGCACGCCCATATACGTCGGCATAATGGCAGTGGTGGGGAGGCGGGGATAGCAAAAAAAATAGCAAAAAATAAAATAATAATAAAAATGTCATAAAACTATCCCCTATTTTGTAGACGCTATAACTTTTGCGCAAACCGATCAATATACGCTTATTGCGATTTTATTTACCAAAAATATGTAGAAGAATACAAATCGGTTTAAACTGAGGAAAATAATAGGTTTTTTTTTATATATTTTTGGGGGATATTTATTATAGAAAAAAGTAAAAAATAATGCTTTTTTTTCAAAATTGACGCTTTTTTTGTTTATAGCGCAAAAAATTAAAACTGCAGAGATGATCAAATACCACCAAACGAAAGCTCTATTTGTAAGAAAAAAAGAATGTCAATTTTGTTTGGGTGCAACGTCGCAATTGTCAGTTAAAGCGATGCAGTGCCAAATCGCATAAAGTACTCTGGTCAGGAAGGGGGTAAAATCTTTCGGGGCTGAAGCGGTTAAATAAAGAATGTAATTGCATTCACATCTGAACCGAAAACAACGACTTTACAAGTGTAAAGCTTCAGATGGTGTTATGGATTGTTTAACTCAAGTGAACAGATGCATTTTTTAATGCAGTGAGTCCTCACCAGACAGGCATATATAGTTAAGGGCCTGGTAGCCCACGTTTATTGAAAAAAAAAAACAAAAGTCCATCCAGAAGTCCCACGCAGCGGTTTAACTTCATTAAGCACTCATAAATGAAAAAGATTCCAAGCCACCTGTCTCTCTCTTGTCAGCAGCTCCTCTGCTTGCTCTCAACAGAGTTGATTCCTTCCAGTCCCCTGGACTCACTGGCTTCCTTAGTCTTCCCGACTCTCAAGGCTGTCCATCCTTTCCCAGTCTCTGGGCAAAGAATCCCCCTTACACAGGGATGACCCCTCTACAGACACAGGTCTGTCTTCATATAGCACCAGCAGCAGCAGCAAGCTGCTCACACTCCACCATCCTCCACTCACCAGCCCCTCATTATATGGTCTGTGTGCAGCTGGGCACACACCTTGCTTGCTATCCTCAAGACCCGGACACAGGGTTGGAGATCCCATCCCACCCATGACTCAGGGGATCTCCAAACTACAGACTCCCATCCAGAACTAGCAAAACCTGGAGAAAACTGACAGAGCAGTTTTCTCCATTTAAATTCTATAGTCTGTAGTCTTGCAGTCTGCAGATATGCAAACTCTGTGTCTCCTTTACCTCTAATTTCAAAGGGACAGAGCTTCGCTCTGCCACATATCCCCCCTCCTTGTTTCGATCCGAAGGGAGGAACACCAGCACCCCTCATGGTTGGGACACCTCTGTGCTGGCTGTCAGCCACGTAGGCCCAACCCTTTTTCCGGGTGTGCTTCCAGGACCATCCCACCCTGGATCTTAACAGGTTCCTATATTGTCCTATACTCAGGCTTCCTCTTCTTTTGGGGTCCCTGGGCTTATTCACTTTTCTTTGGGGAACTCTGCCTTCCTTGAGCCCTCCTTTCAACTTACAGATACCCGTTTTACCCTTCATCTGGATTTCAGGCTCAACCAAATCATTGTTTGCAGAACAAACCCTTAACAGATCACAGCTTCCAATATCATCAGTGCTTTCTAACTCAGTGTTTGTTAGAACCAGACCTGAGGAGGGACTACACACAGGCGAGGGACTACATCCCACGGGACCATAGCACAGCGCCACCTCACCTGTTGTCCAACACTCCATGGGTACCTGTTCTAACAAACTACCCTGACCCAAGCATAAACCATTTTTTTTTTTTAGGTGTACATATTACATTGTTACAGCAACCAATATTAGCACTTTCTCCCACAGTGTCTCCGGCACTTTAACTTGTACCTCCGGGCCAGTGACAGAAATCATCTCCGCTACTGCTGAGTCTATTCTGGGCAATTCCTTCTCATGAGGCCTAGCGGGGGAGGCAGTATCTGTGCCCTCTACTGACCACTGCTCAGCCGCACCTCGGACCACACCAGCAGAGATGTTTCTAGTCACTGCATCAGACGGAGAGACCTCTGATATCTCAAACAGTTGTCCTCTGCCCCTTCCATACCAATCTATAACTGGAAGTACGCTCACAGGGAATATGGAGATCATGTGCCAAATGGTTAACCATTGGCGACACCAATTCCACTCTTGGTCAAGGTTTCCCAGCACGGCCTGTACCACCTGGCTCCACCCATTGGTGCTACGCAGCACCACCTGGTCCAACTGCGGTGGAGACATCCAAGTGTACAGTAAGTGCGTTTTTACCAACGCTAGCATTTCCAGTAAGGTTTCTGTCATCTCTAAACGTCCCATGTCTAAACACCAGACCTTTATAGGGTCTTTTCCCATGTTCAAGACATGGAGGGGCTCATCCACTGCAGGTTGAGAAGGTGAGACATTTAAAGCGACCTCCACCTCTTTGGAGGTACCCATCATCACAGCCTGTTGCTCCCCTGGAGCGCTGTCAGACACATGTCTCACACTTATCCCTTCAGTGTCAGTGAGCCGCTGCATGTCATTACAAGTCACACTATCAGTTTGACACTCATCATTTAGCTGTAGGGCTGTGGACAACACATCTGCGATGCCAGTGCCCTGAACTGTTTCTTCAGACTGGAGGGCAGCAACCTTTGCAGGGACCAAGGCGCCCTCAACCACCGGCCGCTCTGCGATCCCCCTGTCTGGCATAGCAGTTGTGTCCACACCCTTGTTACTTAAGCTAGCCTTACCCAGCATGGCTAGCAATTGTTTAGCCCAGCTGTCCCAGTCTATTGTGGTTCCCTCATGGGCGCTCCACAGCGTTGCATCACCTGCTGTAGAAGGTCGCACAGAAACCTGGGATTCATTAGCTACAACTCCACATTCGTCACTTCTATACATATCATTTTGTGACACCACACTTTTACCAATGTTGCATTGGGTTGATGCTTCTTCACCTAAAGCTAGGTGCATTACACCATTTTGACCACCTTTTTCTGGTGGCACTATGGACACATCCAGCTTTGCACACTCAGCTTTTGCAGGCTGAATTAACTCCCTGTCCACTGGGCTACACTTAGGGTTGTGGGGCTGCGTCCACACACTCTCACTGTGCAACTCAGTCATAACATTACAGGAAACACATTTTTCAACGTCATCATCACCAATAACAACACATTGGCCAACACTATTGTCGGCATGACCATCAATATTCTTATTACACGGAGACATGGCTACTGCTTTTGTGGGTTGTCTATGAGCCACCACAACCTCTGAGTGACTCCTCACAGCGCCCGCTCTCTGTAAAGGAGCACTCTTACCTACTTGGGCAGCTCCATAGCTGACCTGGGAAACTCTCGGCTCCATCACTGTGGGCTTCTTGGAAATTTCCCTGGGCAACTCTGCAGCACCTGTCACTAGGGAACATGGCACAAGGACACTTTTGGTCACCCCTAGTTTAACTTCTCCAGCACTCTGCTGGATTATAGCAGGCACATGCATAGTCCCCATGTCCTTTCCAGTCTTTAGCCCTGCGGCTAGTTGGGTTATACGCTGTGCCTCCCCACTTCTCCGGGTAGCACACTGCAGCAAGTCTATGTCCATTGGTATTGTGGATCTCGCCACTGAACATACTCCCACTTCAGTGGGTTCAGTTCCATAAACTGAAAAAGTCTTACCAGTTCCTGCAGCTGGTGTAATAGCCTTCACTTAAGTGCGCTGTCTCACAGGTGTGGTGTCTCCACAGGCTGACTCCCCCATGTGGCCATGGAGCAACACTGCAGCCTTTGTGGAGCCACTGATGCCCCCTGTAGGTAACACAAGATCCCTGTTGCTAGGGGTAACCACAGTCTTGCACTCCAAATCTGGTTGGCTATACCTCATGCAAGATTCAGGCTGATGAGCTCTCCTTTCTGGGCTGACCACTTCCGGTGACACTTCTCCCATCCTGGAGCATTGCTGGCGGCCCATGATACGATGGAACTCTCCTCTAAGAAGGATTTTCTCTTTAAACTTGCGGTAGTCATCGTGGTCCCCATCCATCAAATGGTAAACCGACCAGAACTCTATCCGTAATAAGGTTTGCAGCAATTTTGGCCACCGGTCCCTAGGCCATCTCTTTACAGCAACTTTTTCAAATCTTACAAGGTAGTCCTCAACCTCCTCTGTAGGCAGCATGGGTTGCATATAGTCAGAGGCCAAAATCGCAGCCCCTTGCACTGCGCCCAACTCTTTGCGGTTCTGCTTGAACCCTTCATTCACTGTCTCACACGTCCCTAGGCCTTCTGGAGTGGCCCTCCTAGGTGGAGACATTGTCTCAGGCCATGCTGGGCTCACTTCTTGGCATCTTCTCCATGATTGGCTCTCACTCGTTGCCATGGGATACCACTTCTGAGGACACAGCTGGTCACAATCAGCTTGGTTATTCCACGAACATTCCTGTGACAAGGGGCAATGGGCAACAGCATGTCCCCACTCACTACAACGCATGCAGCGCAGAGGCCTCCTTGCCTCATGCTGTGGCACCTTTGGGCTCAGGCTGCCAGGGACAATGTCCTCTTTAACTACCCCTTCAACTGGGGGTGATGTGATCAATTTACCCCAGGTCACAGCGATGTCACACTCAGACAAATTCTCTGGTATGGCTGGAGCATTTGGTGAAATACACTCTAGCCACAATAGCCGCTCCCTGGCTTTAGCAAGGATTGCTTCCTTTTTCTGCTTTGACCGCCCCATCCCTGCGGTCTTGCACACAGCAACTTGTAACAGTTCTCAGCAGAGGAAAAAAAAATTGTTTCTTCTTTCACAGGTACACAACCTGCATGCAACACAGTCCAAATAAATGTTTGCGCAATGCTGTTTGCCTGGCTGTCACACACAGCTAGCCGTAATTCCTGATGCGACTCACCATGGAGCAAGGACCCGGTTTCCACCGTCTACATGCCCGCATTCGAGCACCACTTGTGACATTGGGGTGTTTAACTCAAGTGAACAGATGCATTTTTTAATGCAGTGAGTCCTCACCAGACAGGCATATATAGTTAAGGGCCTGGTAGCCCACGTTTATTGAAAAAAACAAAAAAACAAAAGTCCATCCAGAAGTCCCACGCAGGGGTTTAACTTCATTAAGCACTCATAAATGAAAAACATACCAAGCCACCTGTCTCTCTCTTGTCAGCAGCTCCTCTGCTTGCTCTCAACAGAGTTGATTCCTTCCAGTCCCCTGGACTCACTGGCTTCCTTAGTCTTCCCGACTCTCAAGGCTGTCCAGCCTTTCCCAGTCTCTGGGCAAAGAATCCCCCTTACACAGGGATGACCCCTCTACAGACACAGGTCTGTCTTCATACAGCACCAGCAGCAGCAGCAAGCTGCTCACACTCCACCATCCTCCACTCACCAGCCCCTCATTATAGGGTCTGTGTGCAGCTGGGCACACACCTTGCTTGCTATCCTCAAGACCCGGACACAGGGTTGGAGATCCCATCCCACCCATGACTCAGGGGATCTCCAAACTACAGACTCCCATCCAGAACTAGCAAAACCTGGAGAAAACTGACAGAGCAGTTTTCTCCATTTAAATTCTATAGTCTGTAGTCTTGCAGTCTGCAGATATGCAAACTCTGTGTCTCCTTTACCTCTAATTTCAAAGGGACAGAGCTTCGCTCTGCCACAATATGTATTAACTTGTCTATTCCTATATTTAGCTAGTCTGGCAAAGCTCTAATATTAGCTCAACCCATCAGTCATCTTGGCAGCAGTCGCTTTCTTTAAAGCTTTGTTTGCAGACGTGTTAATCAAGCACTTCCATCTTTATTACACCAGGTGGTCTGGAGCCAAGCTCTTACTCCCCTGCCAGGGGGCATGATTCAACACCCTGCTGGGTCAACTTGCAACTTCCAACTTAGGCCACCTGGCTGTATCAACCAGAAAGTAAAACTCCAGAAATATGATATTAAAGCATGTTGTCTTCCAATACCCCCGGAAGGATTTACCCATCCTGACCAGGCCATTTTTTGCAATACGGCACTGCGTCACTTTAACTGTAAATTGCGCAGTCGTGCGACATTGTACCCAAACGAAATGTATATCCTTTTTTTCCCATAAATAGAGCTTTCTTTTGGTGCGATTTGATCACTTCTGCGTTTTTTATTTTTTGCGCTATAAACAAAAAAAGAGCGACAATTTTGAAAAAAACACAATAGTTTTTACTTTTTGCTATTATAAATATCCAAAAAAAACTAAAAAAATAAAAATGTCTTCCTCAGTTTAGGCCAATATGTATTCTTCTACATATTTTTGGTAAAAAAAATTCGCAATAAGTGTATATTGATTGGTTTGCGCAAAAGTTATAGCGTCTACAATATAGGGGATATATTTATGGCATTTTTATTATGATTTTATTTTTTTACTAGTAATGGCAGTGAACAGTGATTTTTAGTGGGACTGCGACATTGCAGCGGAAAGATCGTACAGATCGGACACTTTTTGGGACCATTAACATTTATACAGAGATCAGAGCTAAAAATAGCCACTACTTACTGTATAAATGACACTGGCAGGGAAGGGGTTAACACTAGGGGACGATCAAGGGGTTAACTGTGTTCCCTAGGGAGGTGTTTCTAACTATGGGGGGAGTGGACTGACTGGGAGTAGAGAGAGATCGCTGTTCCTGATCACTGGGAACAGCAGATCTCTCTCTACTTCTGACAGATCGGGGATCTGTCTGTTTACAGTGACAGATCCCCGTTCTGGCTCTCTGAAAAATGATCCCGGGTCACCGGCGGACATCGCGGCCGCCGGCCACGTGCATCGGCTCTCGTGGCACGCCGCGCATGCACGCTCCCTATAGCTTTTGAAGCAGTCTATGTACACCTCCGGCGGTTTGTGCAGCCGTGCCAACCTGCCACAGAATAATGACGGAGGCTGGTCGGCAAGCGGTTAACAGAACAAACGGCAAGAAATAAAAATTCATTGTTAGGGTTACCATATACTTTAACTACAACCTACTCCAGTGGCATTGTTTGTTTACTGGCAATGCAGAGATATACCTGACACTCTAGGAATAGGGGAGCTGAGCGCAGGGCAGGTGCTACCACTAGGCAAACCAGGCAGCTGCCTAGGGTGCCCTGCTGCCTGGGGCGCCCGGCCACTGGTGTTCCTACTCTCTGCAGCAAGCAACTAAGTTTCAGCATCAGCAGGCAGCCACCGCTCCGTTCGCACATAGTGTCAGAGGCGCAGCGGCGGCAGAGGACTGTGTCTGTGTTCGAGAATGGAATACAAGCATTCATTGATGGGCACTGGTAGGCTGCATTAATGGGCACTGTTAGGCTGCATTTAATGGGCGCTGGTAGGCGGCATTTGATGGGCGCTGGTGAGGCTGCATTGATGGGTGCTGGTGAGGCTGCATTTAATTGGCGCTGGTGAGGCTGCATTAATGGGCGCTGGTGAGTCTGCATTGATGGGCGATGGTAGGCTGCATTTAATGGGCGCTGGTGAGGCTGCATTTGATGGGCGCTGGTGAGGCTGCATTTGATGGGCACTGGTAGGCTGCATTGATGGGCGATGGTGAGGCTGCATTTAATGGGCGCTGGTGAGGCTGCATTTAATGGGCGCTGGTGAGGCTGCATTAATTGGCGCTGGTGAGGCTGCATTTGATGGGCGCTGGTGAGGCTGCATTAATGGGCGCTGGTGAGGCTGCATTGATGGGCGCTGTTGAGGCTGAATTTGATGGGCGCTGGTAAGGCTGCATTTGATGAGCGCTTCATTAAACAGGTGGGGTTTACATGGGCAGGGAAAAAGAGGTGGAGTCAGGAGTGGAGCCGGGGGGGGGGGGGGGGGGGCGGGGAAAAATGAGGTTTCGCCTAGGGTGTCAAAAATTCTTGCACCGGCCCTGGCTGAGCGGCTGGTCTGATGAATTGTGAACATGGGCGGTCAACGGCTCAGCATGGGCGCCATTCAGGGAAGGTTTTGCATTTTCTGAATGAATGCAATGCGTTCTCTGATTAGTCGAGGTGGGGAGCTTGACATTACCACCCCACCTGTCCCCCTCATCCAATCAAAGAACACTTTGCATTCATTCAGAGATATACACTATATAAGGCTGTAGGAATGGAGTGCCTAGGCACACTCACACCAGGACGCGTACGGTTATTTTTCAGGGAGAATTCCAGATAAAATGTGGAATGAACATTTCTAGATATTCCCTGTATCATAGCAAACCTTCACTTTTTGAGTTCTACTTAATTCATATATACTTCTCAGCTCATGTTTCCTTTATATCGTTGCTTGTTAAACAGATAATATTCACCCGAATGGCAAAGGTCATAACTCCTGCATTTCTAGCATGACTTGGAAATCCTTCACCACGTGTTCCCAGCGTGAGCTGAGCTCCCTCCGGCTCTGTCCAGCAACTTTTCATTGTATTACAAGCGTGACATCTGAACACAGTTCGCAGGATGGAAAACAGCTGGGAAAATTGGCCAAATGCAACATGAAGTGTTACATAATGACAGTGTAACCGCGCAGCCACAAACTATGGAAGACATATAATGACCCGCATACTAGTGTCTACCAACCAATTGTCAAAAATCAACCTCATTTTTTTTTTTTTTTAAATAAATGCTGGAGGGATAACTCACCTGACTGTTTCTAAAGCCCCATACACACGGTCGGATTATCCGATGGATTCTGTCCTATTGGACAATGTTGTCGTAAATTCCGACCGTGTGTAGGCACCATCGGACAGTGTACGTCGGATTGTCCGACGGACAAAGTCCTATCTCCTGCTGGATAGATTTTTCGACAACAAAGTCCGATCACACCAAATCCGATCATGTGTAGGGTAGTCCGACGGACAAAGTGCTACGCATGCTCAGATCACATTACAAGACCAAATCTATTGGCTACTAGCCTCTACGTAGTCCCGTCATAGGCAACAAACGTCACCACGTTCAGAATGATCGGATTTTCCGACAACTTTGTCCGACCGTGTGTATGCAACACCAACATCGGACAAAGTACGACGGACATGATCCGACGGACCTGGTCCTCGGATAATCCGAGCGTGTGTATGGGGCATTATATCGCTCCCCAAACGACCACAAACCAATTCAAGAGTAGCAACAGGATCTTCCGAAGCTGGAAGGTCATGCTCCAAGGAAGAATGGGCAACCTGCTCTTTGGGTGACCTCTGGACAGCTGGCAGAATCCAAAGAGGATCCTAATGGGGGAGGAACATTTGCCTATGTAGTGCTCACACCCAGAGGGGCCGCTGAGGATATGCCCAGGTCTCCCTTGTACAGAAGCTGCTAGGGGGACTGGCTAGCTTTCGTATAACAATTACAGGATTGGCCATCGTAGCCATTCAAGGCACACCAAGGTCGAGGAAGGGAGAGGATGAACGAGACAGTCTGCCCACCCTACCTTGGTATACCTAGAACTGGTGCCTAGAATAGTAGGCCAAACTGGTACCTTACTCTGTCAGCAGTTTGGTTCTAGGGAAGGGGTCTCAAACTGGCCACCCTCCAGCTGTTTCAAGAGTCCCATCATGCCCCTGCCTATGGGAGTCATGCTTGTAACTGTCAGACATGTAATGCCTCATGGGACTTGTAGTTTCGCAACAGCTGGGGGGCCGCCAGTTTAAGACCCCTGTTCTAGGGGTACGGGCCCAGGGTCGTAAGATCAGTCTTGTACTACAGTGCAGATTACAGTTAAGAAATAAGCATTTGCAGAATTAGAGGTCATCACTAACAGTTAGGCCCAGTTCACACTGGGGCGGGAGCCGCGGTGACGGTAAAGCAGCGCTATATTTAGCGCTGCTTTACCGTCGTTTTAGCCGCAGTATTCAGCCGCTCGCGGTAAGGTTTTACCCCCCACGAGCGGCCGAAAAAGGGTTAAAATCCCCCGCAGAGCGCCGCCGTAGCGGCGCTTTGCGGCGGTATTGCCGCGGTGTCCCATTCAAATCAATGGGAAGGAGCAGTATAGGAGCGGTGAATACACCGCTCCTATACCGCTCCAAAGTTGCTGCTAGCAGGACTTTTTTTACCGTCCTGCTAGCGCACCGCTCCAGTGTGAAAGCCCGCCGGCTTTCACACTGGAGTGAATGGGGCCGGATTTTTTCAGGCGGTGTACAGGCACTATTTTTAGCGCTGTAACGCCTGAAAAACGCCCCAGTGTGAAAGGGGCCTTATTGTTTTTTGTGCTACAGAGCAGATGACAACCAGGCAATTAGCATTTACAGAATGAGAAGTCGGCAATGACAGTTACCGTTATTGGTTCTTGTACTATAATGCGCATTCTCACTATTAAAATGAGACTTTTAGGATATATACATCTCTTACACCTGCTCGGCTTCCCAGCAGCGGGTCCCTCTTCCAGGACAATTTCCAGCTGTCAGAGTCGTGACAAATAGCCCTCTCTATTATTCCTGCCCCAAAAGCGATTATTCAGATGAGATGGAAATGATGTTAGTCAGGTTTCCCATGCAGCGTTGTAAGAACACGCATACTTGTGTGCCTCGCTGGTGATGTGATGTTTGAACAGAACAAAGGCAGGACGTAAGATTAATGGCCTTCAGAATAAAGTCACTGCACTTTCCAGATGTGAAGTAGATAGCGAGGAAATTCATTTTACAGCAAGATGTCTTCAGTCCATCAGTGATACTTCACATACGTTTTCATTACAGAAGGAGATGATAGATTACAGTAACAATGACTGGTGTAAACAGTGTGGTTGCTAGCCCCCACCCATCCCCCACCGAGTCCATCTACATAACTGGGTTAACACGGTTATAATTCCAGTAGTGGTACTGGAGGCCCAATGGTCTTGGGCGAAAGATCAACGACTCTTCTCACTCTTGTAAAAAAGTATTTTATACTTTATGCAGGGGCGGACTGACAACTCATGGGGCCCCCGGGCAATAGGAGATTATGGGGCCCCCAGGCAATCAGAGATTATGGGGCCACACAGTTTACACACACACAGTATACAATCACACAGTATACACATACATGTACACACAGTATACACAGACATGTTTCTATTGGCTGAGAAGGTACTGGAGAGGTGGGGCAGCTATAATCTCGGGTTTTTTAGACCAAAAGGATGTCGGTAAGGGACATTTCAGAAACAGATGTAAAAAAAAACACAGATTTTTACATACTGTCCCTGGTTTTACTGAGCCTGGCAACCCTGATGGGGCCCCCTAGTGGCCCGGGCCCTCGGGAAGTGCCCGAGTGGCCAAATGGTCAGTCCGCCCCTGACTTTATGATGTATTCATTATATGGGGGCTGTAATAAAAGTAAAGCACAAGTGGGCATAACTTTTTTATTAAATGACATAGACTGTTCAAATTTCACAGGTTGGTTGAGTAACGTTTCCTCTATAGTAGCTCGTCTTCTTTTTCATTGCAGGAAAATAGTAAATTCCAAGCAGAAGCCATGTGCCCTCATGGAGTACTTGACGAAGGAGGGGTGCAGTCTGTCCAACATTGATTGTCTCCCATGGTGTGATTTGTCATCAGTGCTGGTTTCCCCTTCTTTAAACGTCTTCAGCCATCTGTGCACATTGCTCTTGTTCATGTGTTACCACTGTAAACATTCTGAAGCCTTCTGTGGATGTCAGACAGCCTGCTCCCCTCCATCGTCAAGAACTCCATGATGGCACAGTGCTTCTGCTTGGAATCCATTATTTACTTGCAATGAAAAAATAAGAAAGGCATAGCTCCCAACTGTCCCTGATTGTGAGGGACTGTCCCTGATTTGGAGCAATGTCCCTCTGTTCCTCATTCCTCCTCATTTCTCCCTCATTTTGGTCTGATCTATATAGTTGTATATAAAGTTAACTTTTTATCTTTCAAAAAGTGTTTCCCAGTGCTAAACCTTTCATCCAATTTCTAAATTGCTGCATTTGTCAATTTTAACCACTTTAAGACCAGCCTCGTTTTGGATTTTAGGTGCTTACATCATGGGCATCCGCAGAACTTTTTTCAGGGGGGGGCATCAATTTAATGTCACCCATGCTCTGACTCTTTTGGACAATGTCATTATCACATTAGCATGGTCAGAGACTGCAGACGTAGTACAGGAGATGGTCAGAGACTGCGGACATGGCCCAAGAGACAGTCAGTGATTGCATACATGGCTCAAGAGACTGTAAGAGACTGCGGACATGGCACAAGAGACTCTAAGAGACTGCATACATGTGGGGGGTGACAGAGAGAGACGGGGGGTGACAGAGAGAGGGGGTGACAGAAAGAGACAGAGGGGATGACAGAAAGAGACAGAGGGGGGGGTGACAGAGAGAGACAGAGGGAGGTGACAGAGAGAGGGGATGACAGAAAGAGACAGAGGGGGGTGACAGAGAGAGACAGAGGGAGGTGACAGAGAGAGACAGAGGAGGTGACAGAGAGAGACAGAAGAGTGTAACAGAGAGAGACAGAGGGGGGTAACAGAGAGGGGTGATGGGGGGTCAGAGAGAGGGATCCCCTAGCCCTGTCTGCAGTCCCTCAAGTGCCCCTATGTCCCAGTGGTGTGTGTAATGCTCAGTACGATACCTTGCATGCCACTAGGATGCCCATGATGGCCACCAGCTGGCAAGACCCGTTTTCATTCTGGGTGAGGACACGAGGTGCTCTGTTACTTCCATCGGATCTATGATGTGACATGGAGCGGTCCCTGGCTGCTTGCATTTCCTGCCCATCCTTGTTCTCTGAACCCCCGGTCAGTCTGTCCTCCAGGCCTGGGAGCAGTGACGAGGTTTAAGGAGTCCAGGGGTTACAGGCTCTGGGAAGCTCCGGGGACGTGGCACCCGCTGTTCCTGGCGTCTTGCTGCTCTCCTTACCCATGGCTTCCATCTCCTGGACCACTCGCTCGCACTATGTATCCCCTTGAGGCCTTTGCTGTCCCGATCCTCGCACCAGCTGTCACTAGCCCTGCTAAACTGTGTACAGGTGCGGGCAGGGCCGGCCGCTGGCGCTAGCATAAAGATTGAGTGGGGAACTCCTAATGCGATCCCTGATTCCAGGGGAGGGCACCTGCCCCCCCTTGCCCATACCTGCGGACACCCAAACATTATATATTGTTTTATTTTTCTAACACCCTAGAGAATAAAATGGCGGTCGTTGCAATACTTTTTTTCACACCGTATTTGCGCAGCGGTCTTACAAGCGCACTTTTTTTGGAAAAAAAATCACTTTTTTGAATAAAAAAATAAGACAACAGTAAAGTTAGTCCAATTTTATATATTGTGAAAGATAATGTTACGCTGAGTAAATTGATACCTAACATGTCACACTTCAAAATTGCGCCCGCTCGTGGAATGGCATCAAACTTTTACCCTCAAAAAGGCTATAATTATTGCTCTCGCTCTACCGATCGCGGCGATACCTCACATGTGTGGTTTGACCACTGTTTTCATATGCGGGCGCTACTCACGTATGCGTTCGCTTCTGCGCGCGAGCTCGTCGGGACGGGGCGCTTTAAAAAATTTTTATTTTTTTTCTTATTTATTTTTCTTGATTTTATTTATTTTTACACAGTTTTTAAAAAAAAAAAATTGTCTCACTTTTATTCCTATTACAAGGAATGTAAACATCCCTTGTAATAGAAAAAAAGCATGACAGGTCCTCTTAAATATGAGATCTGGGGTCAAAAAGTCCTCAGATCTCATATTTGGACTTAAATGCAAAAAAAAAAAAATGTCATTTAAAAATATGACATTTGGAAAATGTTCCTTTAAGAGGTATGGGCGGAAGTGACGTTTTGATGTCGCTTCCGCCCTGCTATGGTATAGAGATGGGTGGCGGCCATCTTAGCCTCACTCGTCTATATACCCAGCCACGGACAGGTCCCGATCGCTTCCGCCGCTGCCGACAGCTCCGTTAAGCGGCGGGAAGGCGCGGGAGAGCGGCGGGAGGGGGCCATAACGGCCGATAACGGTGATCTTGCGGCGAATCCACCATTATCGGAATGCCGACCGGCGCCTGAAGAGATGGATATCTCGGTTGTGGCAGCAGCTGCTGCCGTTACCGAGATATCCTTCTTCAAAATCAGGACATATATAGTCGTGCGCCGGTCGGAAAGTGGTTAAAAGCCAATATCAAGAAATATTAGTGATAAAAAAAGCACTTGTGGATTTAAATAACTTTTTTTTCGGTTATGTCCCCTTTAAGGGGCGTGGCAGGGACGTGTCCTATGCCTACATACGTTTGCTAGTAGGTGTCCCTCATTCCCATCTCAAAATGTTGGCAGGTATAAGAAAGGTTAACTACTTCCCACTCACAATGTACTGTGGATGAGCAGCCGCTGGAGGCAAAGCAATGGACCCATACGTCGCTGCCTACGTACGGGTTTAGGGCACACGCATGCCTGCCCCTGCCCGTCTCCCATTGATTGTACTGGAGTCTGTCACCAAGTCCCAGCCAATGATTCATGTCCAGTACCTGCTGATTGGCTGTGTGCAACTACAGCCCAGAGCCCTATGTTGGTAAACAATACTGTGACGGACCCCATACTCAAGATGTCCGCCGTAAATGCTTCCTCTGTCCGGTACCACACAATCCAAGACCCCTTAGCTCACCCAGTCACCAGACAACACCAGTGTAGGGTACATCAGGAATCACCTTTATTTCACATGTCACACAAATTTATACAGATGACTAAGACCTAACTTAATTAGCATGAGCTAATTATCTTAATCAACACTGGACTCCTTCATTCAATTGCAGGGTTAATTAGCACACACAACAATAGGTGAAACACTCCTACAAGCCAGACTATACTTATTTACACAACAGACAGGCGGCTGGAGTTCATGACATTAGCATCTGACAGCTTGTGTCCCAACAGTGTCATTCAGTGTATTGCTAATATGCCAAATACACATACAGATTCTATGTGTATTGGGGGGCCAGCATGGACCTGAATCCAAGTAACACCAGCTCAGGGGTCCCAGGCTTGCAGCTCAAAGAGCACCATTCCCCCAAATGCCAGGGCCCATAATCGCAAGGTAATAGGCTCGCATTCAGTCCCCTCCAACAGCCTCTGTCCCGGCTAGGTCTGTCACATTTCTCCCCTTTCGGCAGGAGACTAACACAGGAGGAGACCCCAGACGGGTTGACTCCGAAGTTAGTCAGTGGTTCCAGTCCTCTAATGCTGGGATCCACACAGTACCCCAAACAAATAGTTCCAAACGGAGTATTCCTCACCCAGCCAACCTCTGCCTCCCTCAGAGAACATATCCGCCGCTGGGGAGAGGCCCGGACTGGTCCTTCTCCCTGGAGTCTTTTCAGCCGCTGGAGAGAAGACAGGGTGACTGGGATCAATCCGTCATGCTGTTGGGGATTTGGGTCGACCGCCCAGCATCCCTGGGGTATACAGGTGGGGACTGCAGTCCCATCCCCCTTTACAGGAAATCTGCTCTCTGTTAGTTGTGGGCAGAGGCCAGCAGCACTTTGTTCTGTTGCCAGCAGTTCAGCTGGGTGTAGGAGCTTCCCTACATCATCTCCTCCAGCTAACTGTTGGGGAGAGAGGCCGACTGCCCCAGCTCCCTGGAACTCCGCAGCTGTTGCTGGTGCTGGACAGAGGTGGGTAGCACTCTGCCCTGTTGCCAGCACTTCTGCTGGGGACTCCACATCCTCCGCTCTGGTTAACCGTTGGGGCAGGAGGCTGGCTTCCTCCACTCCCAAATTGTGTAGCTGCCATTGGGAAGGGGAGCCGGCTGCTTCCTTTTAAATTCCCTCATCTGGCTGCTGGGATGACATGTCTGTGGTATTGTCTCCCAGGTGCACGGATCTTTGCTGGGGAGGAAAGACCGCTTTCTCCACCCTGGCCGACTGTTGAGGAGGGACAACAAACACCTCCTCTCCCTTCTCCCCCTGTATCTGCTGCTTGGAAGTGATCGCCACCTTCTCACCCTGAGCCTCCAAAACTGACACAGGTGTGGGGCAGAGGTCTTGAACCCTCTGTCCGGTGACCAGCGCTTCAGCTGGGGAAGTTCCTTGTAACTCCCCAGATACTGCTGTTGATGCTGGGCAGAAGTTAGCAGAGCTCTGCCCTGTTGTCAGCACTTCAGGTTTGGGGACGGCAATCTCCAGAGTTTCCACTGCCGATTCTCTTGCATGCTGCTGGACAGGCATATTCCTCCATCCAACCTCGTTTTGTGCAGTAACAGGTTTGTCAAGGTCAGTCAGCACTTGCTGCATCCGCCATAAGACCTCCGCGTCCATAGCTGCGGGGGCAGGTGGGCAAAGCACTCTGTTACTATGCCACATTGCCGACTCTTCAGCCAGGATTTCAGAGCTGTCTGCCGGTATTTCCTGATAGTCCCAGGCAAAGGGAGCCCCACCCTGCTGCTGAGCAGAGTCTAGCAGCTGTATGTAGGCAATCTCCAACTCCCATTCCTGAGCGGCCAGGAACTCCAAATCTTCCTGTGCCCAGAGCACTTCCGAGACGTTCAATCTTTGCTCTCTGTGCTCCATTGTTTCCTCCAAACGCCACTCCAGATCACTCCCAAAGTCGGGGTCCTCGGACAGCCTCCAGTACAACAATCCCAGGCCATTATAATCAAAGCCTTCCGTGGGCCTGTCATCCGCTGTCCACGGGCACACTTGGGCTACATACCACCGGAGGGCTCTGTAGCTCTCGTCCAAACGCATTTCTGCCCGGATCAGCCTGCTTAACTCAGCTGTCCACTCCTGCTTCGGTTGTTCCCCCAATAACAGCATTCGTACTTCATACTGCGACCAGTACCTTACATGGATGGAGGGGAGAACTTTTCCTTGGTGTCGCTGCTCACAGGCTAGCGCTTCTTTCCAGAGTTGTAGGCGGACAGAATCATACCATCCCAGCAGGACCTGCACCGATACTGATCCTCTGTGCTGTATCCGCATCTCTCGCAACCTCCTTCCGAATTCCTCTTCCATGACGTATCTGTACCTCTGCTATTCGGGCCTTGGATCCAGGTGATGGTTTGGATGTGTTCACGACAAGGAAGCACGATCCCACCGCTGCCAGCCAATTGTGATGGACCCCATACTCAAGATGTCCGCAGTAAATGCTTCCTCTGTCCGGTACCACACAATCCAAGACCCCTTAGCTCACCCAGTCACCAGACAACACCAGTGTAGGGTACATCAGGAATCACCTTTATTTCACATGTCACACAAATTTATACAGATGACTAAGACCTAACTTAATTAGCATGAGCTAATTATCTTAATCAACACTGGACTCCTCTATTCAATTGCTGGGTTAATTAGCACACACAACAATAGGTGAAACACTCCTACAAGCCAGACTATACTTATTTACACAACAGACAGGTTGCTGGAGTTCATGACATTAGCATCTGACAGCTTGTGTCCCAACAGTGTCATTCAGTGTATTGCTAATATGCCAAATACACATACAGATTCTATGTGTATTGGGGGGCCAGCATGGACCTGAATCCAAGTAACACCAGCTCAGGGGTCCCAGGCTTGCAGCTCAAAGAGCACCGTTCCCCCAAATGCCAGGGCCCATAATCGCAAGGTAATAGGCTCGCATTCAGTCCCCTCCAACAGCCTCTGTCCCGGCTAGGTCTGTCACAAATACAAACCTCTGTTCCGAGGGAGCGATCTATCAGTTTCTCATCCATGCAAAGAAGGAATGAGAAACTGAGAGATCTTTAGTAAAAAGCAGCACACTTTACACAAGTAAACACACATTACACATAGGGGGTTATTTACTAAAGGAAAATCCACTTTGCACTGCAAGTGCACTTGAGAGTGCACTTGGAAGTAAAGACGCTGCAGATCCGAGGGGGACATGCAAGGAAAATAAAAAACAGCATTTTAGCTTGCACATGATTGGATGATAAAATAACAGAGCTTCCACTTATTTCAGATCTACCTCTTAGATTTAGAGCGACTGCACTTTCAAGTGCACTTGCAGTGCAAAGTGGATTTGCCTTTCGTAAATAACCCCCAAAGTTAGTTAGGCACACTTTTAAGCCCTTGATTGCCCTAGATGTTCACATCTTCCCAGCCAGTGTCATTAGTACAGTGACATGGTATATGTAGCACCCTCTAGTGTGCTACTAGTGTGAGTGCAGACAAATCTATGTTTTGGCTCATGTTAACTTGTGAGTCTTTAAGGCCCCTTTTACACGGGGCGGATCCGTAATGATCCCCCCCGTGAACATCCGCTGCTCCGCTGATCCCCGCTGAGCCGGCGGATGACAGGGCGGTCCCTGCACGCCGTGCAGGGACCGCCCTGTCAGATCTCCGCTCTCCTCTATGGAGGATCGGATGAACACGGATCTTCTGTCCGTGTTCATCCGATCCGCTCTGCAGACGGATGGACAAAATAGGGGTTTCCTCCATCTGCAGAATCGTACCATAGTGGAGGCGGACGATATCGGATGTCAGCGGATGCTCATCCGCTGACACCCGCTATCCCATAGGCATGCATGTTTGTCTGTATTTCATCCGAAAATGGATGGATGAAATACAGACATATGGTCTGCATGTGTGAAAGGGACCTTAATTGGGTCAAAAATGTTCTTGCAGGTTAGGGCTGGGTGACTCATACAGGCCGCTCTATGGTGCCTCCCCCTGGTTCTGGGAGTTTGGGGAAACTTCTAGAAACTGGAGGGCAGAGGCCAGGAGGGTTGATCTGCATACTTAGGGGAGCTCAGCCAATACCCCGGGTGTGGGCCCGGCATGGGGTCTGAGCTAGCCCTCAAATATGGATGAGTCAGGGAGTGGGGTGGAAGATAGGGATGGAGTGCTGAGGGGCTGTTGGTGGCTCTTGAGGAGAACCCTTGCACAAGGGGGAGTGCTTGGGCTGGCTCAGAAGGATGCTGACAACAGAAGCAGTTTGGAGGGAGTCTTTTCTGAGAGGCAGCAGGAGCAAGGAGGACAGTGAGAGTACTAAAGCACATTTAGGGAGAGACTGCAACATGTAGCATGTCTCTCTGAAAGATAGTGGTGTGCTTAAATCTTTGTTACCCTTGCCCTGGGAGATCTTTGAAGTAGTCAGACAGGCTGCTGTGGGGTGGACTGGTGAAGAAGTAGCCAAGTGGGCTGTTATTTCCTGCAGTAGTAGAGCTGGGACAAGGGGAGTTGGAGGTACTCTGGAATGCACATTTTCACTCAGGGGTGTACTCACTTTTGTTATTTTTAAAGGACTGAGAGTTCATCCTAGTTCGTAAGGAACTTTGTAATTTTTTTAAAATTTATCAGAAACTGTTGGTGCTCGGAAGGAGGACCTTTCTAAAAGCATGTACATAGGGAGGAAGTTGTCCCTGGTTTTGTGCAAGTCAAGTTGGGCATCCCATAATTCCTATCCCCATCCAAGTTATTACCCTTAATAAAATAACAAAACCCAAGCTCAAAAACTGTTCATTGTGTCTGGAGAAAGTGTGGAAAAAATGCTTGTTGCCTGGCTGTGCATGAACGGGGAGCCCAGTATTCTGCAACCCCTGCTACATATATTATTATCACTGATCACTGTATTAGTGTCACTGGTGATGTCAGTGTTAGTTAGTCATTTTCCCCCAGCGTCATTTAGTGTCTATTTTCAACCGCACAATTGCTGTCCCATTATAAGTCCCATTATAAGTTGCTGATTGCTGCCATTAGTAGTATACTTTTTTTTTATATTCCAGTATATATACCATAGTTTGTAGGCGCTATAACTTTCATGAAAACCAATCAATATTCACTTATTGGGATTTTGTTTATCAAAAACATTTAGCAAAATATATTTTTGGCCAAACTTTATGAAGAAATTACATTTTTTATGTTTTTTTTTATTGGACATGTTTTTTAGCAGAAAGTAAAAACAATAATCAAAATTTTTGATGTTTTTTTGTTTTTACACCGCTCCTTCACCGCTCCGAAGATGCTGCTAGCAGGACTAGCGCACCGCTCCAGTGTGAAAGCCCGCCGGCTTTCAAAAATCCAGTGGTAATCAAATACCACTAAAAGAAAGTTCTATTTGTGTGAAAAAAATATATAAATTTCATTTGTGTACAGCATTGCATGACCATGCAATCACCACTTAATAGCGCAGTGCTAAATAACAAAAAATACCAGTCAATATATGCTTATTGAGATTTTTTATTTTTACCAAAAATATGTAGCAGAATACATATTGGCCTAAATTTTTGAAGGAATTAAATTAAAAAAAAAAAAAATGTATTGGATGTTTTATAGCAGAAAAAAAAATATTGTTTTTCTTTTTTTAAAATTGTCGGTCTTTTTTTGTGTATAGCGCAAAAAAGAAAAAACCCAGAAGTGATCATAAACCACCAAAAGAAAGCTCTATTTGTGGGAAAAAAATGACATCAATTGAATTTATGTACAGTGTTGCGTGACAGCGGTCGCGTGATCAGAAAGCTCTTGAACGCAAGTATGCATTGGGAGCTTTACGGTACCCGCTGGCTTCCATGCAGCCAGTGCAGGGGGTGGAAGCCGGTAAGCATGGTAAGTTGTTTTAACAGGGCCACATACAGTATCTATTTATTACCATATATCTTTTCAAGTGACAACACTAAAGACAGCTTGTATAACAGTGTAAATTTGCTGTCCCCTCAAAATAACTCAACACACAGCCATTAATGTCTAAATCGCTGGCAACAAAAGTGAGTACACCACTAAGTGAAAATGTCCAAATTAGGCCAAAAGTGTCAATATTTTGTGTGGCCACTAATATATTCCAGCACTGCCTTAACCCTTTTGGGCATGGAGTTCACCAGACCTTCAGTTCTCTTCCACTCCTCCATGACGACATCACGGAGCTGGTGGATGTTAGAGACCTTGCGCTCCTCCACCTTCTGTTTGAGGATGCCCCACAGATGCTCAATAGGGTTTAGGTCTGGAGACATGCTTGGCCAGTCCATCACCTTTACCCTCAACTTCTTTAGCAAGGCAGTGGTCGACTTGGAGGTGTGTTTTGGGTCGTTATCATGTTGGAATACTTCCCTGCGGCCCAGTCTCTGAAGGGAGGGGATCATGCTCTGCTTCAGTATGTCACAGTACATGTTGGCATTCATGGTCCCCTCAATAAACTGTAGCTCCCCAGTGCCGGCAGCACTCATGCAGCCCCAGACCATGACAGCCCCACCACCATGCTTGACTGTAGGCAAGACACACTTGTCTTTGTACTCCTCGCTTGTTTGCCGCCACACACGATTGACACCATCTGAACCAAATACGTTTATCTTGGTCTCATCAGACCATGGGACATGGTTCCAGTAATCCATGTCCTTAGTCTGCTTGTCTTTTGCAAACTTTTTGCTGGCATGTACTTTTGATCATGTGTGTTTTTGAATAAAAGGCAACGTTTTTTCGGAGTGCGGCTGTCCAGATATTTATCTTCCATTCATCGCATTACGCATTGCCAGCACCTGTGGCTTCTCAACCAGTGAAGAGGTTCACTATTGTTTGACCTTCCTGAAGCGTTAATACTCCTTCCTTCTGTAGTGTCAGTGGAAGGATAAAATGTCCCTGCGGAGGTAGTAAAACTGGAAGGAAAAAAATGTCCTTGGGTCTGTGGTGTCACTGAAAGGAAAAATGTTCCTGTATTGGTGGTGTCACTGGAAGGAATAAATGTCCTTGGGTCTGTGGTGTCATTGGAAGCAAAAAAATGTCACTGCATCTCTTGTTAAACTGGAAGAAAAAAATGTCCCTATGTCTGTGATGTCACTGGAATGAAAAAAATGTCCCTGGGTCTGTGGTGTCACTGGAAGGAAACATATGTCCCTTTGTCTGTGGTATCACTGGGAGGAAAAACATGTTTCTGATTCTATAGTGTCATTGCAATGCATAGGCGTGTGCAGGGGGTATGCCAGGTGTGCCTGGGCACACCCTAATGACCCGGTGCAGCGCAGATTCCCCCCTGCTATTTCACCAAAGCCCCCCCCCCCCCCCCCAATGGGGCTCCCAAAAACAGTTGTAAAAAAAATAATACGAAATTAAAATAATAAAAAAAAAAAAAACTACTGACACCAACCTCTGCCCTATTGACATGTCCACTGCCCTACTAACACTGTCCATGTTTTAACACATTTTAAAATGTTTTTTACATTTATAAAAGTGTGTGTGTGTATATATTACGCATACGGGTGTTTGAGCTTTGGGGTGCACACCCTAATGCAATAGGCTGCGCACACATATGTTGGAATGAGAAAGTGCCCCTGTGTGTCTGTGGATTCCTTGGAAGGAAAAAATGTCCCTTTGTCAGGGGTGTTGCTGGAAAAAAAAAATGACCCTACGTCGGCGGTGACACTGGATGGTAAAAATGTCCTTGGGTGGGTTTTTTGTGGTGTCACCTGGAAGGTAGAAATGTCCCTACATCAGTAGTGTCAGTCTGAGGAGGACTGCTTTGGCATCTATGTTAGTGGGATGCAGGAGGGGAGAAGAGCTGGGAGGTGGGCTTTGTGGGATACATTAAATTAAAGTGATCTGGAGGGCTGTGAGGGAGGAAGGGGAGCTGAAGGGCTCTAAGGGAGGGCAGAGGCTAAGGGGCTCTTGGGGTGTTCTAAGGCGGAAAGGGAAGGTCTTGGGATGGGTTGTCCCCCAACTCTCTGTGTACTCAGTTCACACACCTCCTTCTCAGCTCAGTGCTGCTAGGAATGATATGGATCTCGGGTCATGATATGTGACATGACAAGAGAAGACATGTGGTGGTATGACGCTGGGACTGAGGTATGTTTTCAGCATGCACCCTCCTCTCTTCTGCCTACAGCAGGGGCGGACTGACCATTCGGCCACTCGGGCACTTCCCGAGGGCCCCGGGCCACTAGGGGGCCCCATAAGGGTTGCCAGCCTCAGTAAAACCAGGGACAGTATGTAAAAATCTGTGTTTTTTTTTACATCTGTTTCTGAAATGTCCCTTGCCTTCATCCTTTTGGTCTAAAAATCCTGAGATTATAGCTGCCCCACCTCTCCAGTACCTTCTCAGCCAATAGAAACATGTCTGTGTATACTGTGGGATTGTATACTGTGTGTGTATACTGTGTAGCCCCATAATCTCGGATTGCCTGGGGGCCCCATAATCTCCCATTGCCCGGGGGCCCCATGAGTTGTCAGTCTGCCCCTGGCCTACAGTAGGCTGATATTGGAGGGGGAGGAGAGCACCTCCCTCCAGCATATATCCAAGGCCCTGCTTTACCCGACAGGATTGCTACTGCAGTCACTTCTATCATTGGAGCTCTCAATGTGCCCAGCCCCCCAACCTCCACATGTTAACATTGCATCCAGGGCTTGTGTCCCCCGTCCCATCCTTGGCTACAGCACATATTTTTTAAAGGGAGACATACTTCCATATATTCCATTAACTAGACAAGCTACTGCCCACTTACAGTTAAAATCCATGAATAACCATCCGTCCAGATCTTATCTACAGTATCAATCTAAGCCCTGATGAAGGGGAATTGGTGCATAGCCCATGAAACCTGTTGGCTGTCACCTCTTGCTAGACCCGTTTATTGTCACAAATACAAAATAATAATCTCTATGGTCTGGCGCTGTCATCCAGATCCTCTTAGCCTATGCAATCGCTCAAGGACATCTTTTTAATCATAAAAGGTGTTTTTTGGTTTTTTTTTGTGGGGAAATTATACAGTTTCTGTATATTGTGACATGTCAGGAAAAAAATGAATGCAGATTAGTAAAGTTACTACAAGGTCCACTTTCAGTTATCACGCAGGAGCATTATAATCCTTCAGAAATATTAGATCTAAAAGAAGGGCAATTGCAAAGCAAAGAGGAACTGCTTTGCCCCACCTATATTTTTCCTGTTGTTGTTACTGTTGTTCTGACATATTCTGACATCTAATGGTGGTTTGGGGCCACTACAACGTGTTTACTTGCATGACTTGGTATCTCCCTCTGTCCTTCCCTACAGGTTTAGTGCCAGTTACTTCAGTCCTAGCTAGTCCCACCTTGTTTCTTACATGTTTCCTTAGTAAGTGTTAGTTCTTCCAAGAGACAGGGCTTAGAAAAGTCATTGTCTTCTTACACTTCAAAAAAACTAGAAAACATTCTCTGTAATGCACTGTACTGCACAGTAAAATTGTGTTGAATTCAATGTATGTCTGTTAAAGTATTACTAAACCCACAACAGTCAAATCAGTCTGTATATGCAGTAAACCATGCTTGTTATACTTATGGAACCTAAGGGGTAATTCTCTGCATTGTGTAAAAAGGCTGTTTGATATTTTCTTCTCTGCTTCTCCCCTTCTTCCACAGTCCCAACCCCAATCTATATGCTGATAGTACAGAGCCTTGTGGACAATCTGCATACGCTCAGTTTGGTGTTTATTGCTAGAGAGGTTTTTCTTTTCTGGGAGAGTGCATGTGATCACCACTGGGCAAATCAGCACTGTCCAGACATAGGGTCAGGGGCCCTGAAGCATCAAAGGACAATCAGAGGATAATGAAAACTCCTCCTACAAGCTTTAACCAGACACAGATAGAAGTCACAAGACTGCTATATACTGCTGATGAGAAAAGGTATTTAGCAGTTTATATTTACTAAAATAATTGCATTTCCATATGTACTGTGGAAGATCAGATATAGTGAATGCAGGCTTCTGGGTTTAGTAACACTTTAACCACTTAAGCCCCGGACCAATTTGCAGCTAAAGGACCAGGCCCCTTTTTGCGATTCGGCACTGCGTCGCTTTAACTGACAATTGCGCGGTAATTTTTTTCCTCAGTTTAGGCCAATACGTATTCTTCTACATATATTTGGTAAAACTTTTACTAGTAATGGCGGCGATCGGCAATTTTTATTGTGACTGCGACATTATGGCGGACACAAATTTAACACATTTTTGGGGCCATTGGCATTAATACAGCGATCAGTGCGATTAAAAATGCATTGATTACTGTAAAAATGTCACTGGCAGTGAAGGGGTTAAGTGTGACCTATGTGTTTTTTGAACTGTAGGGGGGCGTGGCTTGGCGTGTGACATCACTGATCGTCTTTTGCTATGACAGGGAACAGACGATCAGTGACAGCCTCACTAGGAAGCACGGGAGAGGTTTGTTTACACATACCTCTCGCTGTTCTTCAGCTCTGTGACCCGATCGTGGGACACTGGCGGAAATCGGGTCCGCGGGTCCCGCGGCCACAGTCACAGAGCTCAGGACCCAGGTTGCCGGAGCGCACGCGACCCAGGGCTGGGCTCTTAAAGAGCAACGTACCTGTACGTGCTTGTGCCCAGCTGTGCCATTCTGCCGACGTAAATGTGCAGGAGGCGGTCCTTAAGTGGTTAATAAAGAGTTAAAGGATAAGTTCAATTTTGAAAAAAAAATAAAAGCATTTTTTTTGTGAGTCTTTTTGTTGTTTGGGACCTGTAAAGCATTGCATCCGTGATACGCAGATCATGGGTGTAATGCCACAGTTCTGCAGACTGCCTGTGTACCTGTTTTCCCTCACCTCCAATACAAGCAAGCAGTTACACTTGAGAAAGGAAGCTCAATGAACTACCATAGTGCTTAACAGTGCCATGGTAGTTCATTGAGAACTACAAGCCGACAGCCGCAAAGGCCTTTGGACCTTGTAGTTTTCCCATTCACAGAACACTGTGAATGAATGATGCTGCCGAGTGGGCAGAGCCCCGCATGTCCACGTCTTTTTTATGTAGAAAGCTTTTTTACCTCTTTTGGTCTAATGAGAACCTCCAAGGTCCAAGATATCTGACATCCTTCAATATGTGATGGGTTGTGAGGCATAGTGTGTGCAAATATGGTGATAGTCATTGAGCGCCAGACACTTCTTGGATGTAAAAAAGGTTTTATTTCTTTTGACAGCCCTTTTTATATATTTTTGGGGAAAAGAGGGTTAGGGCCAGGAGACCCTTAGATAGTTGCAAACTTAATTGGTAGACTCTGAGTCTTCAATAGGAGGACAGCCGTGTAGGGAAAGGCCCCAGCAAGAAGCCACATCTGCACTTGCAGGAATTCTGTCTCCTATGGTAACAGTCCTTTAACAGTTCCTAACTCAAACGTAACAGTTCTCTCCACTACAACTGCTCCTTGTAATTCTTCAATACTGAGCTCCTGGTCTCTCACTAGACCCTCTGATTCACTGACTCTGAATCCCTTGAGCTCCTTCCAAGGTTTGCAGTGGTATCTCCCTCAAGCCTCACCCCCGCTTCTCTGCTGGGTCCCTAGCTCGGCATTCCAGATACTTCTGAAGCTGCACCCCTGCTAACCAGCTTGGTCCCTGGCTTGACACACAAGGCTGCTCTGCAAGCATCTCCCCCGCTGGTCGGGTCCCTGACTTGATCACCGCCTGAAGTTTTCTGATTCTTCACCGTGCCCTTTCGGTGAGAATATGGTTCCAGTACTTGCTTCAGTTATTCACTGTGGTCCCTGGTAAAAGCGATTCGTCCCTTTGTGGCGGCAGCTTCCCTTCTACTCCCGACCACTGACAGGTTCTCCGGCTGGCAGAACCGTCACTTCGGGTTGGACTGCAAGCCGCAATCCCAACCCTGCGCTGCTCACTCACTTCTGGATAGGCCCTCACACAGCCAAGCAGCCAGATGCCCCCAGGATGGACCCAATCTCCAGCCAAGCAGCCCGGGGCGTACAACACACGTACACCCAGACAGCCGACCAGGTGGCACAGAACACAGATCACCTGACCTCTCCCGAATATATAGGCTCTCCTAGTAGGCCAAGGGATTCAAGAAATCCCCTGCCCATTGGCTGAGATACCCCATATACTTATAAACCTAACCATGGGTTGCCCTTCTCATATCTAGTACCACCAATTACCCGGCCACCTAGTGGTAGAAGAGAAAAGTGCAACAAGGCCAAACTTAGGGAAAAATCAATAGATCTCTGTCAATTGACCAGGATAACTACTCCTGGCAAGTAAATTTGTGAGGAGCTTCCTGACTAAACCCCAGGGTGCTACATTTAGATTGTGACAGCTTGTGATGTACTTGTACGTGATCGTGCATGTGCCTGCCTGTGGGTCGCGCGCGCGCGCCGCCAGCGGTCGGGAGCTCCGTGACCCAGGCCTCGGGACCAGCGGACCCGATCGCCGCTGGTGTCCCGCGATCAGGTTACGGAGCTGAAGAACGGGGAGAGGTATGTGTAAACAAACCTCTCCCCGCGCTTCCTACTCTGCCTGTCATTGATCGGCTGTTCCCTGTCATCGGGAAAGCCGATCAATGACGTCAGACGTACAGCCACGCCCCCCTACTGTAAAAAAAAACACAACACGTCACACTGACTCCTCCCCGCCCCCTAGTGGTTAACTCCTTCACTGCCACTGTCATTTACATAGGAATCAGTGCTATTTAAATAGCACTGATTTCTGTATAAATGACAAATGTCCCAAAAATGTGTCAAAAATGTCTGATGTGTCCGCCATAATGTCGCAGTCACAATAAAAATCGCTGATCGCCGCCATTACTAGTAAAAAAAAAAATATTAATAAAAATGCTATAAAACTATCCCCTATTTTGTAAACGCTATAACTTTTGCGCAAACCAATCAATAATCGCTAATTGCGATTTTTTTTACCAAAAATATGTCGAAGAATACGTATTGGCCTAAACTGAGAAAAAATTTTTTTATATATTTTTGGGGATATTTCTTATAGCAAAAAGTAAAAAATATTGCATTTTTTTCAAAATTGTCGCTCTATTTTTGTTTATAGCGCAAAAAATAAAAAACGCAGTGGCGATCAAATACCACCAAAAGAAAGCTCTATTTGTGGGAAAAAAAGGACGCCAATTTTGTTTTGGAGCCACGTCGCACGACCACGCAATTGTCAGTTAAATCGACGCAGTGCCGAATCGCAAAAAGGGGCCTGGTCCTTTGGCTGCCAATTGGTCCGGGGCTGAAGTGGTTAAACTGCCTGTGGATAGGTAGGTAGGAAACAGTTGCCCACTTCATTAATAGAGTCCCTAAGTGATATAGGAAACCTTCAAGTGGTTTAGCTCTCCGGCTGGGTTCACACTGATGCAAATTGGATGTGAATTTTCCTGCATCCATTTCGCATGGCAGGGGACTGTGACTGTCTCTCAATGGAGCCGGTTCACACACCTCTGTGGAGTGCACTAGAAAAGGGTCCCGTGCGTCTTCTGGTCCGTTACACACCTGAAACGGAGAACAGGGATGCACCTGACCCCTCGCTGGGACCCGTGGCAACATCTTGTGGGAACCCAGCCTTCAGCTCCTAACAAAAACTGGGTGTAGTGACACTTTTATGTTCCAAATTCAACTCAAATATGCCGTAGCCCTGAGTTTCAGAAGTATTCTTCCATTCTCTGGCAATGTTTTTTTATTTCTGGCCATATAAATTTAAACCATACTTATGCTCATGATCTATTAGATGTGACGCACTTCCCTTTGTTGTACGCTCAATTGGCTAAGAGCCCCCATAAGCAGACATTGGGTGTAAAATGCATTTGCTGTGCCTGAAAGGCCGTCGTAGATAGACATCGATATGTTTTGCATGCAGCTGTAGACGGCAATGGCTTCCCTGGGACTCACTTTCAGTAGTGTATGATTTAAATAAGCAAAGAAAATTGGACATGTTTGTGTTTGTTTTTCCTGAGGAAGAGAAGCAGCCAAGTGCACAGATATAGACTCTGGCTGGAGCAGACTGTCGGGGGAAGCGTCCGATGATTTCAATGAGAGGGCGCGCATGAGCCAGTGGCGGCCATGCTTCGATGGCAGCGTCTGGCAGCGATCAGAGATCATCTGAGGAACATTTGAGAATTTTGTATACGGTCTGGTGAAGCTTCACTGCTAGTCATGATACGCTTTGCTCTGCTCTTCCTCATGTGTGGCTTTAAATGTAAAACGTGAGCTATATTTAATCTGCTTCCTTCAGACTGGGGAATAGAATGCGCCAGCTCACATAAAGGGCCAATCCACCAACAATTCATAATTTCCAAGCTCAACTTACCGACCAGCCTGTGACCAACAGTATGCGTTAAAAACAAAGGTTTAGTCTGCACACATTTGCAAATACATGTGTAAACTGCAGGCCCTGTCAAGGCACCCCATTTTTTTAAGTCCCTAACTCTAACTACTTATGCCCCATACACACGATAGGATTTTCCGACAACAAAACCGTGGATTTTTTTCCGAAGGATGTTGGCTCAAACTTGTCTTGCATACACACGGTCACACAAATGTTGTCGGGAATTCCGAACGCCAAGAACACAGTGACGTACAACACGTACTACAAGCCGATAAAAATTCAATAGCCAGTGCGGCTCTTCTGCTTGATTCCAAACATGCGTGGACTTTTATGCGTTGGAGTTATGTACACACGATTGGAATTTCCGACAAGTTTTGTTGTCGTAAAATTTGAGAACCTGCTCTCAAACATTTGTTGGCAGAAACTCCGACAACAAATGTTCTATGAAGCATACACACTGTTGGACTTTCCGACAACAAGCTCACATCCAACATTTATTGTCAGAAAATCCTATTGTGTGTACAGGGCATAAGAGTCTCCCCAGTGGAAGCACATGCATTTAAATGGATAGGCAGAGGGCAGGTGAGCCGTAGGGAACCCACCCCTCCTTAAAGGCTCAGGGGCACACTGAATACCCAGCACATAGCACTATGGCAGCAAAGGTGTTAGTGTGTTGCCTGGCCAATATATTAACAATACAAACAAATGCCCACTGCCCCCACCTATAGGAGATATGAAACAGATCGCTACTTCAAGTGAGTATAATAATCCACCAAAAAGGAAGGGCTGGGAGCTAGCTCCGGCTCGCAACCGTGAACATGTAGACCAAGTGAGAAAAATTTGCTGCACACCAACATCCGTCCAACAGGTTTATTGAAAGACTGCCACCAGGACTAAAACAACGGACCAAGGGGTGATGACATTTCAAACATACATTGTGCTTCTTCAAAACCCTGTATTGTATGGTGATCTATGTATATTTCATTATTGAAACCATGATATGTATGTCTAATGCCCCGTACACACGGTCGGAAATTCCGACCACAAAACCCGTCTGATTTTTTCCGACGGATTTTGTCCGACACTGGTGTTGCATACACACGGTCGGACAAAGTTGTCGGAAAATCCGATCATCCTGAACGTGGTGACGTTCGTTGCGTACGATGGGACTACGTAGAGGCTAGTAGCCAATAGCTTTGGTCTTGTTAAGTGATCTGAGCATGCGTGGCACTTTGTCCGTCGGAATTCGCTACACACGATCGGAAAAAGTCCGATAGGACTCAAACTTTTTCCGACGGAAAAAGTCCGATGGAGTCCACACACGGTCGGAATTTCCGACAACATGGTCCGATAGGACATTTTCCGTTGGAAAATCCGACCGTGTGTACAGGGCATAACCCTTCCATTTTATATTTGTAATAAAAGGTATATATTTTTATCTTGCTTACTCTACTACTTTTCTGCTTGGTGTGACATTTGCCTCCAAAGTCCCGGAGGAATTACTTGTTTGCTTTTTGCATCTCAGAGAATTGTCCACAGATTGGGATAGGAAAGGACCCATTGCGTAATAAAACTGTATTGAAGACATTGAAAAAGGGAAGTATTAAAGAAAATATATATATATATATAATACACATGGAGGGGGCCTCTGGTGTTTGGTTGGATGGGTTTGGGCTTTGAAGCTGAATTCCAAAGAAGAAAAAAATCCTACCTTGCAGTGGGGTCACCCCATGCAAAGAGTTGCATTTTGTCCCCTGAGATACACTTTGGTATATTATTAATTTAATAAGTATTTTATTAATATAAAGTATAGAGATCTTTTTTTATATTTTGCTGTTGTGCTGTATCTTTATTCTAAGAGAGCAGAGTACATATAATTACATTATTATAAAATAAGGCACGCAAAGTCTTTTTTTGAGTCTCTGGCATTAATATATCTCTACACAAATTTTTTTATGACACGGACATGCAAGTATGAAAAAGCACCTATAAAACAAAATCTTACATTTTGTACTTTTATTACGGTCATACTGTCCCTTTAAGATGATTTAAAGAAAGTATGTGTATTTAAATGATTCTGTGAACATTTCTGCCTAAAATTGTCATCGCTACTGACGAGTACAGATAAAAATAATAAATGGTCTGGCAACCATTTTGAAAAATCTTTGCTCCATTTAATGGACAATCGGTTATGCGTAGTTAATATCTACTTTTAAAAAATTATGTGTATAAATATTCCCCGTTACTGACATCTTACACAAAAACACTGTCGTCTATTATTGCGGAAAGCAGAGTTTTCTTTGGCGCTGGTACAATAAGATCATGTTATAGCAGAAAATGTTGGTTTTAGCATTATTTGTGACAAAGCCAAAAAAATATTTAAGTAGAAAGAAAAACAGCTGCGTGTGCACTGAATTTTATAAATGTCAGAATGTCCATGCAATGTTATAAAGTGTTAAAGGGGAACTGCAGCGCAACAAATATGTTCAGTTATTATAGTCATGTTTTGCCTCAAAGCAAAACTCCAGGCAAATTAAAAAAAAAGACACCAATTTATGCAGGTTAATTTAAAAATCATTAAATAATTAAAGTGCATGTGATGAGAAGATGTTTCTGAAGTTTTGGATAATATAGGGAAGGGTTAGGCTTTCTCTCAGGTTTTTATTGTGGTCTGTCTCCTCCCCAAGATGGCTGCCTGTAGCTGATAGCATTGGACCATTAGTTCTCAATGGGCTCCTCCCAGCCTGAAGAAACAGCACAGTGCCACCTTCAAGTTGGAGGCTATAATGCAGTCTCCACCTTCCTTCCCTATAATTGCCACCGAGACCCAAAGTATAAGGAAATCCAAAAAGTTAGAGTTGTTTACCAGGACATCAAACATATATTTTGATTTTGAGAGCAAACACAATCATTTACCAGATTTTTTGGTCAATTTTAAAAGATCGTGGTTATGGTGAGCAGTGTTAATTTAGTCAGGGAAGGGATGAAAGCGACAACACGGCATAGTATAGCACAATTTATTAAGTAAAATACCATATTAAACAAATGAAACTCACAAGCGGGTGAGGGGGAGAGAGAGGATGACAGTCTGCAGAGGATTGTAATGAGCTGGGAGCTATGTGGTAGTCCTTGGTGGAGAAGAAAGCTGGCTGTGTTGGGGAGCAAGATGAGCCTGGAGTTCGTGCAGGGAGACTGGCGTCAGGCTGCCCTGTATGTCCGTGATGGTATATCCAGAAATCGGATGTCCGCCCAAAGATGTGTCCAGCTGGAGTAGTGAGAGGAGCTGTCAGTCCAACCGCTGTGTGAGCCAATCAGGACGCGTTTCCGAAGCTTAACCATGCCTCCTTCATCAGTGTTAATTTAGTCGACTAAAATATTTTAGTCAAGTAAATTAATACTATTTTAGTCGACTAAAATTTAACTAAAAATAAAACGATTCAGATGACTAAAATACGACTAAAACTAAAATGGCATTTTGGTCAAAATACTATGACTAAAACCAAATTAAATTTATATCACAATGGCTAAATATGTGTCTGTAGTGCATGTTCAAACCTTAATACTATAAATAATAAACATGTTATTAGATATTTACTCCAGGAGTATATAATGGTTAGCAGTTCTAAAGAAATAATGCATTAAAATTTAACTAAACCCATTCGATTTCAGTCTACTAAAATGCGACTAAAACTTAAACTTAAAGCGGTGTTCCGGCCGAAATTATACTTATTATTATACCCCTATAATACACAAGCTTAATGTATTCTAGTAAAGTTAGTCTGTAAACTAAGGTCCGTTTTGTTAGTTTATAGCAGTAGTTTGTTATTTTATAAACTTACAGCAGGCTGTGGCCATCTTAAGTGTGGGCATCTGAAGCCAGACTGTATTTCTTCCTGGATCTCATCCTTGCAGATCTCGCACATGCTCAGTGCAGCACAAGCAGTGTAATAGGTTTCAGGTCAGGTTTCCATAGCAACGGCAGTGTCAGAGGAAGTTGCCGCCCCCTTCCCAGGAGGCATTGCAAACAGGAAATGATGCGATGGGCAACGGCCAGGGAGGAGGAAGTGAAAAATGAATACAGCAGATATACAGTAGGTGCTGAGAAAAAAAATAAAAAAATATCCAATTCGTTTACAGTGCACACTTTGGTGAGGAATGCTGAAGAGTTGTAAAAGTGGGTGGAACTCCACTTTAAAGAGGATGGCCACCTTAACAAAAAATATTAAAAGTCAACAGCTACAAATACTGCAGCTGCTGACTTTTAATAAATGGACACTTACCTGTTCCAGGTTCCAGCGATGTCGGCAGCAGATGACAAGCAATCGCTCGTCTCTCGGCTGCCCCGCCGCCATCCTCTGTCAGGGAATCAGGAAGTGAAGCGTTGCGGCTTCACTGCCCGGTTCCCTACTGCGCATGCGCGAGTTGCGCTGCGCGTCTTTACTGGTCCCCGTTGTGTCCTGGGAACTGTGTGTTTCCCAGGACACAACGGGGGGGGGGGGGCATCTGCGGCTAGCTGCGGCTAGCTAGTCCCGGAAGTGGGTGCAGATACCTGGATTATAAAGGTATCTGCACCCCCCTCCCCCCTGAAAGGTGGCAATTGCGGCACCGGAGGGGGGGAGGAATCCGATAAGCGGAAGTTGCACTTTAGGGTGGAACTCCGCTTTAAACAACTCCTATGACTAAAATACGACTAAAAGAAAATGGCATTTTAGTCAAAAGACTATGACTAATACTAAATCTAAATTTGATGTCAAAAATTAATACTGATGTTGAGAAAATAATGTAGATATCAAATGCGTCAAGTCTGTGGAATCTCAATTAAAATATGGTACCCAAAATTCTCCATAAGTTTTCAAAGCCTTTAAAAAAATATATATATAGTATTTTTTTTTTTTAATGGATTTCTTTTGTTTTTCCCTTTTTTAATTTTGTTTTACATTTTATTGTTATAACAAGGGGGTTAACTAACCTGCCCAATGTGATAACATTGGGCAGGTGACTCTTTATGAAGACTAATAGCCCTCCAATGTCTCCCCTGCTCTTCAATGCAGCTATGTGTTTAAATAGCTGTATCCTTGACTATGTTAGCTGAGGAATGACAGCTATGACCCCGGAAGTGGCATAGTGCATGCCGCTTCCAGGGTCATTAGTTGCACAAGGAATTGGAGAATGAATGTTCCCTGAGTTCCTCTTGCTTTCACCAGGGAAGCTGTCATCTGTCTTTGCAGATGACACCAAGCTATGCAGTGGAATAACGTCCTTACAGGAGGTCTCCAATTTACAAGCCGACCTCAATGTACTGTCTAATTGGGCGACTATGTGGCAGATGAGGTTTAATGTTGATAAATGTGAAGTTATGCACTTGGGGGCTAAGAATATGCATGCATCATACATACTAGGGGGAGTACAACTGGGGGGATCCATAGTGGAGAAGGATCTGGGGGTTTTGGTAGATCATAAGCTCAATAATAGCATGCAATGCCAAGCTGCGGTTTCCAAAGCAAGCAAAGTTCTTTCTTGTATTAAGAGAGGTATGGACTCCAGAGAGAGAGATATAATTGTGCCCCTGTTCAAAGCATTAGTAAGACCTCATCTGGAATATGCAGTTCAGTTTTGGGCACCAGTTCTCAAAAAGGATATCGGGGGAACTGGAGAAAGTGCAGAAAAGGGCAACCAAACTGATAAAAGGCATGGAGGAGCTCGGCTATGAGGAAAGATTAGAGGAACTGAACTTATTCACTCTTGAGAAGAGTAGAATAAGGGGGATATGATCAACATGTACAAATATATAAGGGGTCCATATAGTGAACTTGGTGTTGAGTTATTCACTTTACGGTCAACACAGAGGACGAGGGAGCACTCTTTACGTCTAGAGGAAAAGAGATTTCATCTCCAAATACGGAAAGGTTTCTTCACAGTAAGAGCTGTGAAAATGTGGAATAGACTCCCTCCAGAGGTGGTTCTGGCTAACTCAGTAGATTGCTTTAAGAAAGGCCTGGATACTTTCCTAAATGTACATAATATAACTGGGTACTAACATTTATAGGTAAAGTTGATCCAGGGAAAATCCGATTGCCTCTAGGGGGATCAGGAAGTGATTTTTTTCCCCTGCTGTAGCAGATTGGAGCATGCTCTTTTGGGGGGGTTTTTTTTGCCTTCCTCTGGATCAACTGTGGGTATAGAATGGGGTATATTGGATTGTACAATATTTTTTATTTTTATTTATTATTTCTTTTTTTTATGGTTAAACTGGATGGACTTGTGTCTTTTTTCGGCCTAGCTAACTATGTAACTATGTAACTATGATCACCAGATGAAAACAAATTTAGTTAATTCTGCAGTTAACGCTTTACACTGCCACTGAATGTTTTAACTAGAAACACACACCATTCACTGTATCAGCAGTAACAATTCTGACCTACAGGAAATGTCTTTAGCACTCACTGCCACTCCAGACAGGAATGTAACAGCTATGAGTACTGAAAAAAAACCTGTGCAAAATTACCTAAATAAAGGATAAATAAATAACCTCTGAAAAAGAGCTGCGTGTCCTACAGCTAGGAAAGCTGGAAAAATAACCAAAATTAAAAGACAGGGGGGGCGTGTCCAAGATGATGCTAGGAGCAAACGTGTTTTAGATGAGCTCCTGACTCCGGCCTATGATCCTGTCTCTATCCTGGTGCAGATTGACTATTTACAGCTCACCCTTCTCTGGACTCTCTGTATGTGTGCTGGGCGATGCCCAAGGAAAAACGTGTCGGCCAGAAGAAGAACTCAGTGACCACAGTGAGTACCTTGCCCGTGCCGGGGCCTACCACCAGCTCGGCACACGCCATGGAGACCCAGAATGACTCCCCGTCTGCTGGCCATCACGACATGCCAGTTCACACTAACTACAAAAATAGACCACATGCAAACCAAAATGGCCCTTATCCGCAGGGACATGGATACATTTTGGGACTGGGTGACGGAGATGGAGAGATGGGTCTCTGAGACAGAAGACATACAGAGGAACCAGCATGTGGACTTTCAGGCCCTGAAACTCAAGGACAAATACCTAGAGATCAGAGCTGAGGATGCCGAAAATCGGAACCGCCGCGGGTCCTGGGCCTCCCTGAGGGCGATGAGGGGTCGGACCCTGTGACTTTCAACAGTTGTTTCCAACTCTAATGCCCAGAGCTAAATTCTCCCGCACATCTCTATCCAATGTGCCCACTGAATGCCAGCCACTAGAGGCCCCAGGGGGCCCGCCACACACTTTCATATTCAAACTACTGCACTACCGGGACTGAGACATGGTGCACCGTGCTGCACGAGTGCAAGGGGAATTAAAATTTGAGAACACTAAGCTCCTCATCTTCCTGGACTATTCAGTGGAGACACAGCGCCAACGCGAATCATTTGACCATGTTCATGCCATAGTGAGGAAGAAGGGGATCAAGTACAGCATGCTCTTCCCTGCCATATTACGTGTCCAAGATGGCGAACGTGTACAGTTCTTTACCTCACCTAGGGAAGCTGACGCATGGGCTGACACGATCCAGAAATGACGACCTACTCTCTGTGTTGTCATCGTTCCTGAGCTTATCAGGTTATGTACTTTTGTTCATCTTTGTAGTGAGAGGTTGAGCACCTCTTGAACATTTGCCTCCATGCCCAGTCGGCGAGCTGGTATTGTTTTGGGGATACAAACCCCCCTCTTGTGCTGGGGAGTGGGTGGGGTGGGGGGGGGGGCTGGTTAGATGTGTTGGCCCACTTTTGCTGGCTCTAAGTTGAGTGTTTTAGTATATCTGACAGTATTTACTGATGTTGCCCTGCCTGACACTGCATGCTTCTCTGGATCTCTCTTCTGCCCTTTCCGGATCCGGATGTCCAGCTTACGGAGGCTTGATTCCCCTTTCCATTCTCCATTGCTTCCACTGCACTATAATGTCTTCTCTTAAAATACTCTCCTGGAACACATGAGGCCTGAACTCTACCATTAAACCTTACCTGGTGTTTCAGTTTATTAAAACGTATGGCCCTCATATCTGTGTGCTCCAGGAGATACACCTGACTGGCAGTAAAACCTTTAACTTAAAGAAGCCTTGGGTGGCACACCACTACCATTCTATATACTCTAACTTTGCAAGGGGAGTAAGTGTACTGATCCTCAAGACACTCCCTTTTAAACTCCTTGACTCTGGATCCGGAGGGCAGATACATGATTGATAATCCATGCAATAATCCACTGTCTACCATGGGTTATAGTGGGTCTTTACCTACCACCTCCAGCCTCCTTCCACGCGCTGAATCTGATCACAGCTAAAATAGCAGAGTTCTCTACTGAAAATGTGGTCCTACTGGGAGATTTTAATTTGGTCCTGGACTCTGGGTTAGACAGAATCATGGCTACTGGCAACACCTGCCAAGGCTTGGCGACTTGGGCTGACACGTATGATCTAATTGATATCTAGCGGTGGAAACACCCCCGGACTCGTGCCTTTACTTGTCACTCCGCCTCACACAGAACTGTCTCCCGCATAGACCTGGACTATGCTGGGGGCTTGGTCCCTGTTGCCACTCCACCGGATCACATACGAGAGTAGAAATTGCTCGGGGGAAATTTGATAAGGTTTGGTCGAACTGGATTCGACGCCTGTGGTTGATCCTCGGTTACTTAAATGTCACCCCACCTTTTGGCCCTGGGTTCGGACAGATGTTTCCTGATCCCCCTCCCCTCTCTCCCTCCTCCCTCCCCCTCTCTCCCCACCCTGGGAGATCTCTGCTCATACCATTTTCTCTCCATGCTCCTTAAGGAGGAAGATAACCCTGACGGGTTTACTTCCTCTTTGTTTCCCTGCAAAGGCAAAGCATAATGGGCTACTATGCATCTTGACTGACTTACCTGACACAGGAGCCTGCGATGTCCCCGATTTCCTCGCCGGCTGGAAGCTTCCATCTTCCTTCTGGGGTTGCGTACTCCAGCTCTGTGACTGGCCGGAGTCGCGTGCGCGCGGGAGCCGCCAGTCACGGCATGTCCTTTAATGAAAAGGCAAGCCATGACCCTGCTAAAGTGCGCATGGGCCGAATACATCCTTTCAGGGCTGAAGTGGTTAATGAAAGCTGTAGATTGAAAAATAATCTAAATACATTTTATAATTACGTTAACATATTCAAGCTTATATTAGATTTTAAAAGGGTTAGCTGTACATGATTTCCTCGCCGGCTGAAAGCGTCCATCTTCCTTCTGGGGTCGCGTACTCCAGCTCTGTCACTGGCCGGAGTCACGTGCGCGTGGGAGCCGCCAGTCACGGCATGTCCTTTAATGAAAAGGCAAGCTATGACCCTGCTAGAGTGCGCATGGGCCGAATACTTTGGCGCATGCGCAGAAGGAATCCTCGCACGGGGAATTGTAAATATCTCCTAAACCATCTGGGGTTAGGAGATATTTACACCACCTACAGGTAAGCCTTAATCTAGGCTTACCTGTAGGTGAAAGTGTGTTGTAAGGGTTTACAACCACTTTAAGCTCTGTCCCCCTGTCTACCTGCCCCCCCCCCCCCCCCCTTTGCCCCCTCCCTCCCTCACCCTTGGTATCATGCACCAGTTATAGATAGGGTAGAGAAGGAATACTTGTTCCTATCAGTTCCATACCCCTAACTGTTGTTTTTCAAATACTGGTATAATATGTATTGTATGTTTATAATACTCTGTACAAGAATTTTCATCTCAATGGTGACACTGTGGCTAAATTGTTATTAGGATCTGTAACGCCATGTCAGATGTCAGAATTTTTTATTTTGCTGACCCTGAACTGTTTGTACTGTCTTATTTGTCTAATATTGTGCTCTATACAAGTGCTAGACTAAAAAACAAGAATATAAGGTAAGTGACTACCAATAAATCACATAACAATTAAAAAAAAATCATAAAAATATCATAAATTATTTAAATAAAATCATAAATGAATGTTATTGTGACTGGTGCTAACTGTGCACGTCTCTTCCATTTGTTGGAACGCAGGTGGAACGCAAACCTGCGTTCCTGGATTTCATTGATGTGTGTCTTTTACTGCTACAATGTAAGAGTGTTTTTAAACATTCTGGAAGAAATGTTTTAAAATTACTACACTATGAGGAAATTCTTCATGTCTCCCCACTTGTCTATGAGATATTAACCACTTCAATACCAGACACTTAGACACCTTCCCGCCCAAGCCAATTTTCAGCTTTCAGCGATGTCGCAATTTGAATGACAATTGCGCGGTCATGCTACACTGTACCCAAACAAATTTTTTATCATTTTGTTCCAACAAATAAAGCTTTCTTTTGGTGGTATTTGATCACCTCTGCGATTTTTATTTTTTGCGCAACAAACAAAAAAAGACCGAAAATTTTGCAAAAAAACAAGTTTTTCTTTGTCACTGTTAATTTTTTTTGTAAATAAGTGCGTTTTCTTCTTCAATGACGGGCACTGATAAGGCGGCACTAATGGGCACTGATAAGGCGGCACTGATGGGCACCGATGAGGTGGCACCAATTAGGGGGCACCGATGAGGTGGCACTGATGATGGGCACTGATAGGCGGCACTGATGGGCACTGATAGGTGGCACTGATGGGCATTGATAGGTGGCACTGGTATGCGGCACTGATGGGCACTCAGGTGGCACTGATGGGCACTCATAGGCGGCACTGACGGGTACTTATGGGTGGCACTGATGCACACATATAGGTGGCACTGATAGGTGGCATGGATGGGCACTGATAGGTGGCATGCATGGGCACTGATAGGTGGCATGGATGGGCACTGATAGGTGGGCATGGGTGGGCACGGATGGGCACTGATAGGTGGCACTGATGGACGCTGATGAGTGGCACTAATAACACTTATGGGTGGCATTGCTGGGAATCCTTTTTTTTTTTTTTTTTTTTTTTTATTAATATGATGTGCCAATCAGTGCCCATCTGTGGGCACTGATTGGCATATTTTTGATTTTTTTTTTTTAACATGTGGATGGCCATGGGGGATGTACCTGGCCATCCACATGCTGGGGGCTTCCCTGGTGGTCCTGGGGGCTTCCCTGGTGGTCCTGGGGGCTTCCCTAGTGGTCTAGTGTGGGCATCTGAGGGGGGGCTGCGCTGATAAACAATCAGCGCATACCCCCCCTGTCAGGAGAGCCGCCGATCGGCTCCCCTCTACTCGCGTCTGTCAGACGCGAGTGAGGAAAAGCCGATCAACGGCTCTTCCTGTGTACATCGTGATCAGCCGTGATTGGACACGGCTGATCACGTGGTAAAGAGCCTCCGCCGGAGGCTCTTTACCGAGATCAGTGTAGCGGTGTGTCAGACTGACACACCGCTCCACCGATCGCCGCGATGCGCGCCCCCACGGGCGCGCGGCGGCTGTTATCCTGAAGGACGTCATATGACGCCCAGTCAGGATAACGAAGCCACTTCCCGGACGTCAATTTACTATTGACGGGGCGGGAAGTGGTTAAAGATATACCGTATATACTCGACTATAGGCCGTCCCGAGTATAAGCCGAGGCCCCTAATTAACCACAAAAAATGGGAAACCTGCATTGACCCGTGTATAAGCCGAGGGTACAAAATGCAGCAGCTACTGTAAGTGGAAAAGAGGGCCAGCAATGCCCATCTGCAGCTGCCTGTCCCCTGTACAGACCCCCCGTGTCCCCATTACAGCCTACCTGTGCCGATCTGCGGGTCCTGTGCCATCCGTCCTGTGCCCTCGGTCTTCGGTCCCCGGTCCCCGCTCTCCGGTCTCCGGTCCCCGGTCCCCGCTCTCCGCTTTGTCCCCGCTCGCCGCTCTCCGCTCTGTCAGCGTGTACGGTGCCATTGCAAAATTAAAAAGCCGTGCCTCCTTCTCCTCCTCGTCCGTGATAGGAGGAACGCTGTTTTCCCAGCAGTCAGTGTGCAGTGTTCCGCCTATCACGGACGCCCTCTCATCCTCGTCCATGAGATGAGAATGACAGGGCATCCGTGATAGGCGGAACACTGCACTGCTGGGAAAATTAGTGTCCGCCTATCACGGACGGGCGGGAGGAGGCGGCGCGGCTTTTTAAAACTGCCGTCTGTCTGCATGACAAGCTGTTCATGTAGGCAGACGGCAGTGACTCGAATATAAGCCGAGGGGGGGACTTTCAGCCCTAAAAAATGGGCTGAAAATCTCGACTTATATTCGAGTATATACGGTAAGAACGCCGGTGTGAGCTCACTTGTTGCTTAAAAGTTGTTGAAAAGAGGTGCCCTAGAGACAGCTTTGAATTGAAGTGAGTATTGCAGCTTGAGCTGCTTTCAAAGAAAAAAAATAGTCCTGAGTTGGGCTTTAAAGATAATCCACTGTATCTAACATTAATGTGGATGGCTTGTGTACTAGTGAATACCATATGCTAACTATAATACAGAAGGAATATAATTCCAGGGAGTTGACAACTTTGCAATTGAAGTGATAGTTGAAAAGATGAAACTGTTGGCAGGCCTGAGAACTTGTAAGGAATCAACATTTTAAATTTAGAGCTCTGAGAAACTGGTTTACAGCATCAGCCGACTTCTGAAAGAGAGCAAGTTATTGTGCAGATCTGCAAGTAATTGAAGAAATGTAGGTAGTTCAACTACAAATGTATTCAGCTAACCAGTGGCGGCCAATGCATTAGGGTCACACGGGTGCCGCCCCCCTTATGCATGCATCCGGCCCCCTGATCTACATGTAGGGCGCCTGGCGCATGGATTCCAAAGGGTTTTTTCTTTTTGAAGCAAGTGATCAGAGCCAGAGGCTCTAATAGGCATCAAAAAGTGGTGGAGAGCGCCCTGAGCCAACCCTAGGAGGAGGAGGGAGAAGAGGCAGGAGAAGCGGCTGCCCGTTGCCCAGAGGGAAACGCTGTCCACTTGAAGGGGTAAGTGCAGGCCGACCAACCGACCGACCCATGGGCGGGGGGGTGTGGTTGACCTGACCATCCCACCTTCCACTTCACAATTATGTGCCACTTTGCGTTTGTCCATCACATAAAATACCAATAAAATACATTTACGTTTTTTGGTTGTAACATGACAAAATGTTGAAAATGTCAAGGGGTATGAATACTTTTTCAAGGCAATGTAATGTATGATCTTTAAGTTTACAGTAACTCTTTTGAGCCCAAGCATTCCTCTATTTCATGTACAGCTAACCCTTTTAAAATCTAATATAAGCTTGAACATGTTAACGTAATTATAAAATGTATTTAGATTATTTTTCAATCTACAGCTTTCATTAACCACTTCAGCCCTGAAAGGATTTACCCCTTTAATGACCATTTTTTGCAATACGGCACTGCGTTACTTTAAGGCCCCTTTCACACTGGGGCGGTTTTCAGGCGGTACAGCGCTAAAAATAGCGCCTGTATACCGCCTGAAAAAACCGGACCCATTCACTCCAGTGTGAAAGCCGGCGGGCTTTCACACTGGAGCGGTGCGCTAGCAGGACCGCAACAAAAGTCCTGCTAGCAGCATCTTTGGAGCGGTGAAGGAGCGGTGTGTTTACTGCTCCTATACCGCTCCTTCCCATTGAAATCAATGGGAAACCGCGGGGATACCGCCCGCAAACCGCCGCTGCAGCGGCGCTTTGCGGAGGTTTTTAACCCTTTTGCGGCCGCTAGCGGGGGTTAAAACCACCCCGCTAGCGGCCGCATACCGTGGGTAAAACGATGGTAAAGCAGCGCTAAATATAGCGCTGCTTTACCGTCGCCGCCCCGCACCGCCCCAGTGTGAAAGGGGCCTAACTGACAATTGCACAGTCGTGCGACCCTGTACCAAAACATAATTTATGTCCTTTTTTTCCCACAAACAAGCTTTCTTTTGGTGGTATTTGATGACCCTTATAGTTTTTATGTTTTGCGCTATAAACAAAAAAAGACCAACAATTTTGAAAAAAAAAACAATCAAGGGGTTAAGTGTGTCCTAGGGAGGTGTTTCTAACAGTGGAGGGAGTGGACTGACTTGTAGTACAGAGATATCGCTGTTCCTGATCACTACGAACAGACAATCTCACTGTACTCACCTGTCAGAACGGGGATCTGCATTGTTTACATTGGCAGGTCCCCATTCTGCCTCTCTGAGGATCCATCGCGAGTGGCCGGCGAACATCGCGGCCGCCGGACCCACGCATCAGCTCCCCTGCTGTGCAGCGGGCACGTGTGCACCCAAAGTGTCTCGTGCACAAAACTACTTACAGGTACGTCGTTTCGCACAATAGGGCCACCCTGCCACAGTATATATGCGGTGGGTGGTCCTTAAGTGGTTAAAGGCATTGTACACGTTAAAATGTTTTTGTTGTTTAAACTAGGTATTACTGTAGTTCTATTCCCTGTGTTTATATTACCTTGTAATGATGGGCTCACATGTGCCTGCAGTTTTTTGTGTCACGGCTGACCAATTCCCCCATGACCATTTATTTATTCACCTAGCTTGTCCCTATTCACTAGGGCAGGCGACTTCTTATTCTGGGTCACACAGTGTCCAGTGATTTCCTTCATATTTCTTCTGTGTTGCATCACACATGTGGGAGTGCTAAAGTGATAAAATACATCTCTTCTAGCATTTTAATGGCGTTTCCTGTTTGTGTCTGTGTCAGATCAAATTACTGTGTAGCCGTCCCTGCACAACTCTAAATTGAGGGATATATATTTTCTTCACAGGAAGTGTTAGGTCTTAGACTACAGACAGAGGTCATGCATTAACCTGTGCAGTGAGCAGCACCTCTTATTTGCACACAAAAATATTGATACAATTATGTAAAGATTTAGGCAGGACATAGATGATGTGATTTTCTTTCCTGGAGAACACAGTGATTATTGCTTTCGGCAATAGCAGTAATCGCATACAAAAATCGGACATGCTGGTTGATGGATCAACTTGGGTGCAATCAGCTTGCCTGTACATGGATCGAATCTCGGTTGGTCCCTGCTGAACCAGCCAAGATTTGAATCATCTATGCCAGGCTTTACTCTATTATACAGTGTGTGTACATTCCAACAAATTACACCATTAAACTACATGTTCAGCGGACATTTTATGAAGACAAAAGGTGCAGGTAGGAAGGTTTATAATGCCATTAAAATAATACCAGGATATCCTGCCATGAAGGTCTCTAGCTCAGACACTTCCTGTCATAGGGTAACAAAACTCAGTCCCTGTCTTTCAGTTGATCTCCTGTGTTTTCACTTTGTTACATAGGCTTTTAACACACATTATTCAGGCATGGTCCACTGATGTCATCATCAGGAGACCCGCTCTGCAGGCAGACAGGAAGTGGCTGCTCGGAGGCTGCAGGAGATCAGCAACAAAGGATGAAAAAAAGGTGAAAACAAATATTTTATTAAAGCTAAAGTTTAGGTATAAATGTTATGGCATACTTACATTAGCAATCTGGACCAATGTAAGCCTGCATATCTCATATCCAGCCAATGCCTGTGTAATCTGCAAACTGCTATAAAACTTCTCAAATAGACATGTGCAATTCGTTTTTTTTTTTTATCGTTTTTTTTTTCGTTCATTCGTTATCGTACGAATGAACGGACGATTCGCTAAAAATTTTAACGAATAACGAATCGTTCGAATCGAACGAATCCGAAAACAACGAAAATCCGAAAAAAACTAATTAGAAACAACGAATCAACGAATGAGGATAATCCGAAAAACGAAAACAGGAACAACGAAAATCAAAATGAACGAAAAAATTCGTACATTCGTAACTTTTTTTTTTTTTGTTGAATTGGTAATTTTCCGCGTCCCTTACAATGGCGCTGCTTAACGTGCCTCGAATGGATTGAACGAAAAAATTCGTACATTCGTAACTTTTTTTTTCGATTCGTAATTTTCCGTGTCTCTTACAATGGCGCTGCTTAACGTGCTTCGAATGGATTGAACAAAAAAATTCGTAAATTTTGAACTTTTTTTTTCGATTCGTAATTTTTCGTGTCTCTTAAAATGTAATAATAGCATACACATTACATAAAATTATGAATTATGCTCCGATTACGAATCTACGAATGTTACGAATAAATACAAATGCGTCCGAATTTCGAATAAACGAAAATTAAACTAACGGAAAAACGAATCAACGAAAAAATAACTCTAACGAAAATACGAATCGTTACGAATACGAACACCGACGACTTACGAATTTACGAATCATTAGGAATACGAACACCGACAACGTACAAATTACGTACGAATTATTCGTTTTTCATTTTTTATTGAGTGTATTTTCTTCTTACGTGTCATTCGCACTTAGATTTTTTATCTAGGTTTATACAGAGCCACTATTTACCTATTGTTTATAATGAATTCTCTGAGATCTTTCATTACATTTTTAAAGCGGCAGCAACCATTATACACTGTTCATTTAAAGAAATCTATTGTTTTTTGCTTTCAGCTGTGGCGCATAGGTAGGAGTGGTGTTCACTTATTCACAGGTCACTATTCCTTTTGAGAGGCGCTATAAAACATACTGCTACCACAGTGATAGCGGAAGTCTTCTAGGTCCAGTAGCAGGCTGCTGTCCTTCTGCATAGTAACCGCAGTGCTTGGTCTCTCAGCATTGTCTCCATTCAGAGAACACTGTGTATTTTTTCCACCTCGTCCAATCAGAAAACTCTGAATGGCAGTAGTGCGGAGCGGGTGACTTTCTGTGGTTACTCTTCAAAAAAGCAGCCGACATTCAGCGTTTCCTGTTAGGAAGAGGTGGAGAGGCAGGGTAGTGAGGTCCCAATCTCTACCTTCTCCAGTCAGAGATCGATCTCAAACATAAGCTTGGGCAAACCAATTCCCTCCAGCCATTAAAAAAGATGCAGCAGGCCCCCAAACCAAGCAATTGATGTCAGAGAGGTGGAATTCTTGCCAGTCCTTGTTGCATTAAAAGCAGCATCCTGATTGGATCTTTACAGGTTATCTATATTGGGAAGTCTTCTGTGTACTTGGCTAAAACACTGTTTTACTAATGGATTCTACTGATAGACCCTACATAAAAACCAGAGGTCAGTTTTTCCTTTACTAGGTCATCATAAATATAAGGACAAATAAAGAATCATCTAATAATCCCAAATGCTACCACGATTAGGAGAAATATGTAGAACTAAAAAAAATAATAATCAAAAAACAAAAAAATGAAGTTTAAGCTGCTACCAAATCATTACAATTAGCATAGCAAAAGAAGAAAAAATACAACAGTTTTCTCCAGGCAGCGCTAATCCATAAATATAGCATAAATAGTGATAATGATATTATCTTTCATAAAAAAACACCCGGTGTTAAAGTGAAATCTAAAATCCACCTTAAAGTGCAAAACGAATGAACAGTATAAATAAACCCCATTGTGTACTTAAAAGTGGGATATGCCTGTAATAAATCAAAGTCCATAAAAAAGTCCCTTTTGTAACATAGAAAGAATTGCAGTATATTGAGAATCCAAAGTTCTATCTTATTTTATCCACTTCACAAGTGAAAACCAAAAGGTACTATATACAGTATCTCACAAAAGTGAGTACACCCCTCACATTTTTGTAAATTATTTATTATATCTTTTCATGTGACAACACTGAAGATATTACACTTTGCTACTGTAAAGTAGTGAGTGTACAGCTTGCTGTCCCCTCAAAATAACTCAACACACAGCTATTAATGTCTAAATCGCTGGCAACAAAGGTGAGTACACCCCTAAGTGAAAATGTCCAAATTGGGCCCAAAGTGTCAATATTTTATGTGGCCACCATTTTTTTTCCAGCACTGTCTTAACTCTCTTGGGTATGGAGTTCACCAGAGCTTCTCCACCTTCTGTTTGAGGATGCCCCACAGATGCTCACTAGGGTTTTGGTCTGGAGACATGCTTGGCCAGTCCATCACCTTTACCCTCAGCATCTTTAGCAAGGCAGTGGTCATCTTGGAGGTGTGTTTGGGGTCGTTATCATGCTGGAATACTGCCCTGCGGCCCAGTCTCCGAAGGGAAGGGATCATGCTCTGCTTCATTATGTCACAGTACATGTTGGCATTCATTGTTCCCTCAATATACTGTAGCTCCCCAGTGCTGGCGGCACTCATGCAGCCCCAGACCATGACACTCCCACCACCATGCTTGACTGTAGGCAAGACACATTTGTCTTTGTACTCCCCACCTGGTTGCCGCAACACACGCTTGACACCATCTGAACCAAAGAAGTTTATCTTGGTCTCATCAGACCACAGGACATGGTTCCAGTAATCCATGTCCTTAGTCTGCTTGTCTTCAGCAAACTGTTTGCAGGCTTTCTTGTGCATCATCTTTAGAAGAGGCTTCCTTCTGGGATGACAGCCATGCAGACCAATTTAATGCAGTGTGCAGCGTATGTCCTGAGCACTGACAGGCTGACTCCCCCCCGCCCCTTCAACCTCTGCAGCAATGCTGGCAGCACTCATACATCTAGTTTCCAAAAGCAACCTCTGGATATGATGCTGAGAACGTGCACTCAACTTCTTTGATCAACCATGGCGAGGCTTGTTCTGACTGGAACCTGTCCTATTAAACCGCTGTATGGTCTTGGTCACTGCAGCTCAGTTTCAGGGTCTTGGCAATCTTCTTATAGCCTAGGCCATCTTTATTTAGAGCAACAGTACTTTTTTTCAGATCCTCAGAGAGTTCCTTGCCATGAGGGGCCATGTTGAACTTCCAGTAACCAGTATGAGAGAGTGAGAGCGATAACACCAAATTTAACACACCTGCTCCCCATTCACACCTGCGACCTTGTAACACTAACGAGTCACATGACATCGTGGAGGGAAAATGGCTAATTGGGCCCAATTTGGACATATTAACTTAGGGGTGTACTCACTTTTGTTGCCAGCAGTTTAGACATTAATAGCTGTGTGTTGAGTTATTTTGAGGGGGCAGAAAATTTACACTGTTATACAAGCTTTACACTCACTACTTTAGATTGTAGCAAAGTGTAATTTCCTCAGTGTTGTCACTTGAAAAGATATAATAAAATATTTTAAAAAATTGTGAGGGGTGTACTTACTTTTGTGAGCTACTGTATGTAGGCAAATATCTGCATTGCACATTTATTCCAAAATGTTATGTTTTCATTTATCTGTTCTGATGTAAGAACAATGAAAACTTTTTAGCTTTTTTTTTTTTTACCATGAGTGCCAAAAAGGCAATAACAACTCATACAAGGGCTTCTAAATGCAGCCGATATTTAGGCAGCCCCATGTGACACCAAGAAGTAGGGTTACAATAACATGCTAACTTTCATAACTGTCACTTATATCATCCAGCTAACACACTACTTAATCCTGCCTGGTAATAAAATTAATGGCGGTGCTGACGGTCCGACTCTCCAGTGACGGCTTAGTAGATATGAAGCGTGGTGGAAACGAGCCCATGCTCTCGAATCTAGAAGACCTTACACTTCTCCAGGGAAGGGCTTCATTATTCAATGTGTTTCCCTGGTTAGTGTACACATGAGTCACACCGCTAAAGGTAATGGGATGAGATTTGTGATGTATGGCCATGAAAGATTCATAAATTAGTTTTTATTACATATGATATAGCTCTTGACAGTTCTTGGATGCGCATTTGGGAGGAGGAGGAACTGATCTGTTTCAAGCTGTCCATTCTTGCTTCTACAGCTAAACTAATTGCTTTTATCGATCATGAATCCTTTTCCCCAATCTCATAAAGCTCCAGTTTACTTAAAGTTGACTCAAAGTCAAGCAAGGTCCCCACTACACCATTCCCACGTTTTTTAAAATCATAAAAGCAAACGCATGCCATGAAACTCTTTGAAACTGAAGTTTCTGGATCCCACAGCAGCCCGTCATGTGACCAAAAGCCTATGGGGTTGTCATGTGATCTTAAAATCTCTGCAAAAGGATCAGACTCTGCCTGAATTATGAGCCTTCAAAAAAAGACATGGACCTTTGGCAATGGCTATGCACCAAATATGTGACATACCTTCTCCAGAAATGGAAAGTATCTCATGCCTTAATTGGCTGTTAACTTTAACATTTTAAAGGGAAGGGGTTTGAGCAGTGAAACGCTTAAATGGCAGGAAGAAATTAAAATGTTCTTTTAAGAAGAATGAAGGTTCCAAATGTTCCATGTCAGAAGGTACAAGCTATTCCCGATCTACACGTCCTCCCTGGGTCAGCTGATAGCCTCCCATGGCTTCCACTACCATTTATATGGTGATGACACCCAAATCTATCTATCTCTCTGCCCCTCAGCTCACCCCATCAGTCTCCTCACACATCACTGATTTACTAACAGACATATCAACCTGGATGTCAAACCACTTCCTCAAACTGAATCTATCCAAAACCGAGCTCATAATATTTCCTCCCCCACGTGCCCCTTCCCCTGACTTCTCTGTCAAGATCAATGGCACATCTATCAATCCGTCCCCACATGCCAGGGTCCTAGGGGTAACCCTAGACTTTGAACTGTCCTTTCAGGCCCACCACCAATCCCTGTCCAAATCATGCCAACTTAGCCGCCGCAACATTTCCAGAATACGCCCCTTTTTAACTAATGACACCACCAAGCTTTTAATTCACTCCCTGGTTATCTCTTGCCTCGACTACTGCAACTCCCTCCTCATTGGATTACCTCTACATTGACTATCCCCCCTTCATTCCATAATGAATGCCGCTGCAAGACTCATCCACCTTACCAACCATTCAGTGTCCTCCACCCCTCTCTGACAATCTCTCCACTGGCTTCCACTTACCCAACAAATACAATTCTAAGTACTAACAATAATTTACAAAGCCATCCATAACTCTGCCCCCAGCTACATCACTAACCTAGTCCCAAAATACCAACCAAGCCGCTCTCTCTTCGGTCCTCCCAAGACCTCCTGCTCTCTAGCTCCCTTGTCACCTCTTCCCATGCTCCCAGGATTTCGCCAGAGCTTCTCCCATCCTTTGAAACTCCCTACCCCAATCTGTCCGACTGTCCCCTAATCTATCTATCTTTAGATGTTCCCTGAAAACACTGCTCTTTAAAGAAGCCTATCCTGCTTCGAACTAATACACTTTTTTTTTACTTCCTCCATCAGCTCATCCCCCACAGCTATTACCTCTTGTATTAATTGATCCTCCCTTTTTAGATTGTAAGCTCTAATGAGCCGGGCCCTCTGAGTCCTCTTGTACCAAATTGTAATGTAACTGTAATGTCTGCCTTTATTTTGTTCAGCGCTGTGCAAACTGATGGCGCTATATAAATCCTGTATAATAATAATATCCTCAAGATGTTTGTAATTGTGGGTACTATCATTGGTAGATTCATTTGGACTGTATCACTTGTTGTTTTGTTGTTGGGGTTTCTTATAGAATTTTTATCATCCCCCAGCCATACCGTACTCTGCTGGACTGTCCTGGGATTCTAACTCATATTCTGGCATATACCATTCTTACTTGATTGTGTTAAAATCCCAGGACAGTCCCACGGATCCAGGTTGTTTCCCGGAGCTGAGTGCTGGAGCTCTTGTTTCAGCACCCAGCTTCAGAGGTTTATGCAAAGGAGTAATCTTTGCTCTCCCAACAGAGAGGAAAGAGAGTATCAGCATGGGACACAGACCGCTTTTTAAGGTAACAGTCTTCTACCAAGATACCAATACCCCCCCCCCCCACCACACACACACACACACACTGAGCACTACTGTTCCTCCCCACCCCTGCCTGGGCACTTGTGTACTCCCCTACTCCTCGTTAGTCACTATTGTTGTTCCTCCCTGCCCCTGCTGGGTACTATTGTTTTTCATACCCCCTGCTGGGTACTATTGTTCTTCCCCATGCCTGCTGGGCGCTACTGTTTCCCCACCCCCCACTCAGAACTGTTTCTCCCCCATTCACCCTTTTCTGGGCACTATTAATTCCCTGTCTCCCAATGGGCACTATTGTTCCCCCCACTACCCACTAAACACAATTGTTACCCCCCTCCCATGCTAGGTACCCCCCAGCTCTCCTGATGTTACCCCTTCCCCCACAACTGAGCACTAGGGCCCCCCTCCACAACCGGCTGACACAAACGACACACCAGGGTTAGGGCAGGTTAGAGCTAGGTTAGGGCATTTCTTTGCTCTCATGGACCCTAACACTGGGCTTTTTTTTTTTTCCCATTGACTACTGACTCTTTTTTCCTCTCAATGCACAGGCACTGCTAAATTTGTCCCCCCACTGAGATTTGATGTCAGCTATTAAACAGTGTCCATAATGAAAAGAGACATCTAAAAAATTAAAATTTGGCTGAAGATAAGCTTTAATTTAGGGATTTTATGAATCAACGTTAAAAGTGTATGCAAACCCTAACAATGAACTTCTCTTATTTTCTCAATTTTGGTCTGTTTAATACACAGTTGAAAGCATTTTTATATCTATTAAGTGCAAAAAGCCTACCTTTTGGTCCTGTCGGAAATCCAGTGAGCTGATAAATTCCTATGCACGCTGCCCTTGCTGCACTGTAAATCTCTGTGTTATCAGTCCTTTCAAAATCACCTCTGGGAATTACAGAACCACCCTCTCCCCCATGTTATGGAGATTAGAAGAGGGTGAGGTGTTCTGTAGTCCAAATCAGGAGCATGCAGCCTAGGTTGACAATACTGGCCCTCCATAGATACAGTACAGTGATTGTTGTCACCCGAGGACAAGAAGCATGTTACTAGCAGGATCCCCAAGTAAAAATAAAAGGGGAAAGTAATTGGCCATCCTTATCTGAGCTCATGGATACAGCGGGCCCCTTTAAGATAGACCACTGGAGAGCCTTCCAATTGAACCATTTTCTCTGTTCTTACCCTCTCCGGGCAACTTCAGCAGTAACCTTACCGCCTTTGAGACTTATTGCTCAGAAGATGGCGCTATGCCTCATACCCTATCGGCCACCTACCAGCTGCTGATCACGCCTTCAAATGACTACCACCTGGCATGCCTTAGTGCATCGGAGACAGATATCGGGTATAAGCTCTAGACACGCCTCCATTTCACATATAAGTCCCCCATATGCACCAAGATACAGGAAACACATTTTTTAATTCTCACCAGATGGTATAACACTCCCACAAAACTGCAAAAAAATCTACCCCTCCTCATCAGACCCTTGCTGGAGATGCCAAGAAGACAGGGGAACAATCCTCCATATCTTCTGGTCCTGTCCAAAATTAGAACAGATCTGGCCTTCCTCTTGTTCCATGCTTCTAGTATCCCGAGCAAAACCCACAAAAAATCCATCCTCCGCCATCTTTTCGATGCAGCCAAGGCGTGCATTCCCTTATGCTGGAAATCCACACAAGCTCTATCCATATGCCTGTGGTTCAAAAAAGTAGAGGAAATAAAAAAAAAATGGAGGATCTCATCCTCCCAGCACGCCACCAATCTGAACGATATACCAAGACATGGACGCTCTGGAATATGTTCATTTTCTCAGACGAGGGACAGGAACCTTTTTGAAGGCGACACGACAGCCTAATCTAGCTTCTTAGGGTCACGCAGCGGGCTACGGCGGAGTCTTCCTGACTCTCCCTGACTGCATGGAGACCCGAGAGATGCACATTCGCCACCCCCCCTCTGGTCCCTTCTGCCCCCTCCCCCACCCCCCGGTCCCAGCCTTCCTCCCAATCCCCCATTCCTCTCCCCCTTCCTTTATTCCCCCCTTTACTTGCCTTCCTCCTCTATATTGTAGGGGGTTCCCCACCTCCTCGCTAATCTCTGTTCTCCTCCTTTCTTCCTCTCCCCCCCTACTCTTCTGTAATTTTCGGATAGAGATACACCGTATCTCCGGTTAATTAGGTTTGGAAAACCTGAGATGGGAAGCGCGGAGTCACCTATGGCAACAGGCTACAACCCGAGGGAATAGACACTTGAAGACATAGGAATAGTGGCTCAAGTCTAGACCCTATAAAAGGGTAAATGTATTTGTAGGAATGGTTGACAGGTAGGCCACGCCATATGTTCCTGTACCTTGAAACACTGCTTCTGACAGAATAAGCTAGCCTGTCACGCTTGAAATGTTGTTATTTGATATGTTGTCATTCCTCATCTTCCATGTACTTGATGATGTTGACTTTTGTGTTTTCTGGTCTCTTGAAATAAATAAATAATTTGGAAAATAAAGGGGAAAAAAACCTGGAAGAAAAAAGCGAATGCAGCCGCCAGATCTAAGCAAGGGTGAGCTGCAGTATATAAAATTTTTGTTTTTGGATTTAGATGCAGTTTAATGGTCTATCTCGGTTGATCAATCAGCAGCACTTCACATGCTGGAGAAATCAAAACTTTCAAATTATACTACAACCTGTATCTAAGAAATGATTTACTTCATAGATTCTTATCACCAAGATGTCCATGATAAGCTTCTGTCATACTGAATTAATTGGACTTGTTTAGGGTAGTGGCAGGGGTCCTTGAATGTGACTACAACACTCGACCTACAATGTAGGTTTTCATGGTACACAAACATCTGTGTAATATATTAAATACCTTACTTCATTTGTGCCAAGTAGCTTACAAATACAATAATAAAAATAATGGTGTCCCATATTTCATATTACAATAGCTGGTGACAATTTGCAGAAGTAGTTAACATGTTTTATGTTAGTATTTATAGTGCTGTAGAGAGGCCATAATAAATATGTGCCAAAAATGTTGGCATTTTTTTGGAAGAGTTTACTTGTATCAAGTAGCACTCTTATCTGGCAAATATCTCAACATTTTTTTTAATATTCAATAAACGTGCTTGTCAGTGCATGCATAGCATATGGTGGATGTGGACCTTGAACTTTGGGCAAAAAGCACTCTTAAATTCACAACTATAATATGCATAAACCCTCAAATATATAGTTGTATATTCCTCCTCTGCCCTGAAAAGCTGAATCAAATTGATGGCTCTGGCGAAAAACCTTTTCATTTGAAGGCGGGGTATATATAGGATACTTTTCAGGTGCGTCCATAAAAATCCAATGAAGGTTTAAGAACATGTGAATGAACCATAGTAATATATTTTACAATTGCTTTAAATAATTCAATCTTAGAGAGATTGGCCATTGTTTTTGAACATGTTGAATGCTAAAATATATTTTCTGTTATAGGAAAAAAGCTCTGGATCGAGATCGGGCTCAGGTAACTATTTGGTGGTGGGGGGGCTGGAGGGAACTGACCATGAAACGTTTTATTTTACCTTAATGCAGACAATACATTAAGGTAAAAAACCTTAAGTCCTTACAACCACTTTTTTACCTTAATGCAGACAATGCATTAAGGCAGCCATCACTAAATGGTGGACTCCTATCTGGACTGTCAGCCTGCCAGTCTAAAATGCACAAACCCCTGCCAATCAGCAGTCACTGGTTGCTGGGGCCGAGGGCGTCCCAGCAACCAATGACGTCATGTGTGCGCCCTGCCCCCTGATGCTCGCTATCCTGACTGCACGCAAGGTCTGTGATGGCGCATGTGTGCCCTGCCCCCTTCAGCAGGGTTCTTGCTGCAGCTCCCACCCCCTGCAACTCGCTATCTCTGCCAGCTCCTGCACCCTGCCTGCTCTCAAGGTATGGTACTGTACAGAGATTTACTGCATAGTGATTTACAGGGGCATGCTGATGGGCACACGCTTTATGTTAAGGGGCATGTTTATAGAAACGTCTTGTGTTAAGGGGCATGCTGATGGGCACATTTTGTTGTGCCCATCAGCGTGTACCATAACATAAAATGTGCCCATCAGCGTGCCCCTTAACATCAAATGTGCCCATCAGAGTGCTGCTTAATGTAAAATGTGGACAGAAAATAGATTGCTTGGCCCTGGGGTGGCAATCAATACACCCAAGTAGACACGTGCCACATCCTAATGATTGACAAAGAATTTATAAAGAAAAAAAGATGGACTTTATAGGCACGCATAAAATTTAATAAATTTTTTTTTTTTTTAACAAGAAAGAAATTTAATAAAATTTAATAAGAATTCACGGACATAAATATACAAAACATACATTCACAATATTGACTTGGCAAAGTAGAAAACAGAATTTAAGGACTCAACAATACCCTCCCACAATGTACACAGTACCACTACATATGCTTGCTGTGGAGTGTTTGTTGTTGAATTCACAAAAAAGCACCCCACTGAGATGTGGTCTGGTCCAATAAGGTATTTGTTCGTCCTGCTGTTTATTAAAATGCTAGTTGCTCTACATGTTTCGCGAAATGATAATCGCTTCTTTAGGAGCCTCTGTGTTATTAGAGAAAATAAATATATATATTTTTTACAACATGTGAAGATAAACAGTGTTTATATAAACAAAAAATTGACAGAAAAGCATATCACGTTGTATACATTTGTGTGTGAACTTACTACTTAGATGCATGGGGAATTTTTAGGCCTGTTCTCTCTGCCATATAAGGTGCCGTCGCAGCCCCACAAGAAATATGTCTCCAGGTGATCCAAGAGGCATATGCTCCGTATAACCTGACCAAACAAACGCCGGACTCCTATCTGGTCATCACTGAAGACCAAAGAGCCGGAATTTGAAAATGCAGACAGGATATGGGGATGCATCCGATAACTACAAAAGTCTTATATAAAAGAAAAAAGAAAAAATGGGGAGCAAAGAGTGTTGGCTATATAGTGCCGGTACTCATTGTTGATGTAGTATCTATATTAGACAAAAAATTATACTTACACCCCTGGGTTATGTCATACAGAGTAACTCTGAAAGAGTTTGTGGTGTGCTGTTGATAAACCACCAATCATATAGCCTGGGGGTTATCCACACTGGAAAAAGAAATGTTTGTATTTGACAGTGTATCACTATATATTCATTGAGAAATACAGGTAATATAAATGGGGTATTGTATAAGGAGTATATATATAGCCCAAAACATCCCGATAGATGAGTAATTAATCCTATATTGGATATAAAGGTAAAAATATATATGGACAAAGTGGAGCCCAGGTGTATATGTTAAGTATCAAACACTTTTGACATATAGTAATCAGATCGGGCTGTATGGGCAATATATGGCCCTCAGTTCAAGTCATTGAACCCTATACTGTTGGCTAGATGACTAGAAAAGTATTTATGTAGAGTAGAGGACCAGCACTGTACCTTTAAAATGTAAATAAATAGCCTAGATGGCTCGTCCAAATACTGCTCCAGGTAGTCCTTGGAAGAGAAATTGTGGTGTGGCCGAGCCTCTCCGTCCCCCGGAGCATCTGTGGGGAGGATGAGCCGGCTCGCTGTTTTATGCATCCCGTTCTGGTGACATCGGCACACGTCCGACGTTCAACTGAACCGGCCAAACGATCACCGCGCATGCGCCGAAGAGGCCTACAACTCAGATTGTTCCGTGGTGTGCAATGGTGTAATGAGGCGCCGCTCTGACGTGATCAATGGCGCTGCTTAGCAATGCCATACACGCTGCGTGCCTCACATCTAGCTCCTCTCGCCCCCAATGTAAATAGAGGGAACGGAAAGTGAAGAGCCAGCGAATAGGCGAGCGGCCTGGGTGGCCGCATAAACCTCTGCATAATAAGGTCAGGAGATGGCATATGGGGCTGTCCTAAATGAGACCGCGAAGGCACCTAACATACACGGCAGAGAGGAAAAAAAGACTACAGACCCACATCCACTGCATCTGTAGAGAGAAACACACATATTAGTTAGAAAGGATTGTATATACCACTTTATTGGCTACAATTCCTGGTTAACTTGTTACTTTATAAGCAGGTATGCTACCATCCTGCTAACTCAAAACTTTGCTATATCATATTTTGGTATCTTTTATTGTTCATACTCTTACTAAAGCTTTGAACTATATTGTAGCAAGATGAGAAAGTGTGGCACTATACTTGGACGGACACGTTTGGCAGGTCGAAGACACTACCAGACATTGATCTAGTAAGAAGATATATATTACTGACAAATTAAGGCATTTTTCATATGAGCCTACAATGTGGGGAGTTTTGAGCCTTGATATTAAAAGGCTTGGGTCAGGGTTACTGATTGGGTCAGGATTACTGATGGAACATGGTTACTGATGGAACAGAGACCCTTGCAGGGACCTAGAAATTGGGCCTGCTAATAATTTAGGGGTTTGTTTGATATAACAGAAGCCCTTGCTGGGACCTAAATGTTGAGCTTGCTGGTAGTTTAAAAGTTTATTTTGAAAAACTGCCTGGACTGCTGAGGGACTGAGAAAGTGGGGGCCCAACCCTGTAGGGGTGAGTCCAAAAGAGACTGCCCACTACTCTCCTACAAGAAAGGCCTGTAGGAGATCACCTCGTTGATGCCAGGTGGGGTCGTGGCCCCCAGTCTCTCAATCCAATACGTTTCCTTTTGGGGAATTTTTTTGTCCCAGTTTCCCCCCCGTGGGTCCTGGAGTAAAAACTCCATTGCCGATTATCCTCTTCCATTAGGAATTTCTTAACAACCTGAACCCCATGATCATGGGGTATACTTGAATACAACGCTTCTACGTCTATTGTTACCAAGTAAGCATTTGGAGGAATTTGTAGGCCGTCTAGATGTTTCACAAGGTCCAGCGTGTCTTTTACATATGATGGAAGTTTTACTACGTGGGGCATTAAGAAAAAATCTACTAGTCTGCTTGCATGTTCAGTTATGGATCCTATTCCTGAGACTATAGGTCTTCCTGGAGGCATGTCACGATTTTTATGTATTTTTAGGATGGTGTAAAAGATGGCTTCCCTGGGAAAGGGGATATTGAGGTATTCATATGTCTGTTTTGGCATCAGTGTAAGCTGTGTAGATCAAAAGTTTGAACTCCAGACTAAAACGAGAGATATTTTCAGCTGTGACTGGTCTGTACCAATCAGGATTTCCCAATACATCGAGACACATTTTTTCATATTGTTGGTTTGTTTGGAGTACAATGTTTCCTTCTTTGTCTGAGGGTTTGATTATGGTATAATTTCTATTGTACAGCTGTTTTAATGCTTGTTGTTGTTCTGATCCTATCCTGATCCTATCGGACTAGACCACATCTCAGTGGGGTGCTTTTTTCTGAATTCAACAACAAACACTCCACAGCAAGCATATGTAGTGGTACTGTGTACATTGTGGGAGGGTATTGTTGAGTCCTTATATTCTGTTTTCTACTTTGCCAAGTCAATATTGTAAATGTATGTTTTGTATATTTATGTCCGTGAATTCTTATTAAATTTTGTTAAATTTTATGCGTGCCTATAAAGTCCATCTTTTTTTCTTTATAAATTCTAATGTAAAATGTGGCCATCAGAGTGCCCCTTAACATAAAATAAGGGGCATGCTGATGGGTGCATTTTATGTTAAGGGGAATTCTGATGGGCACGTTTTATGTTAGGGGGCACGTCGATGGGAACATTTTGTTATGCCCATCAGAATGCCCCTTAACATAAAATCTACCCATCAGAGTGCCCCTTAACATAAAATGTGCCCATCACAATGTCCCTTAACATAAAATGTGCCCATCAAAAAAAGGGGAACTCTGATGGACACATTTTATGTTAAGGGGCAGGCTGGCAGGGACACCTGATGTAAAGGCACACTCTGATGTGGACAAATGATGTAAGGGGGCACACTGATGGGAGACACAAGACGTAAGGGGGCCTTCTGATGCAGAAACCTGAAGTAAGGAGTACTCTGATGGGAATTTCTGATGTAAGGTGGCACTCTGATGGGAACATATTACTTAAGGGGGCACTCTGATGGGGACACCTATTATAAGGGGGTACTTTGATGGCACCAACTAATTTATGGGGGTGGTCTGATGGGGGGCACCCACTGTAATGAATTACTGTGACTGGGGCACCTGATGTAAGGGGTCACTAATGGGGACATTTACAGAGTATAAACATTGTATGTGAAAGAAACAGTAACAAAAGAGACAGAGAGCATGACCTGAGCCAAAAAAAGGAAAGTAGATGCATACAATTTTATAGCACAGACTTGAGATTTGGATCTCGACTGGAAGAAAATGTTAGTGAGTGACCAGACCTCCTTGAATTTTTTTTTATCCATACATTTTTTATTTTATCAAAAGAGAACATTGCAATTAAGATTGTTGCAAATGGTACATATCATTGTAATAAAAACCATTGTAAAAGCATAGAAAATAGGCTTCGTTCAAATCTTGATGGCCCAATCCAGCCTACCTCAAATGGGTTCACGCTGTAGGTCTGGGAGGTCACCACACTGAGCCGCTAGTCAGCCTGTACAACTATAAGTAAGAGAATAACATTGCAAAGGGGGAGGGTAACAATATAGGAAATTCAGAGAGTAGAGGATAACATAGATAGTGTTCTACATCCGCCTATTACTTAGTTAATTGAACAGATTATTTCAGGCTGTGGGGTAAGTTAGAATTTGCATTCTTTTAAATAATTGGAGGCTCTAGGGTGGAGACCTCCTTGAATTTTAAATGAATACCCCTACATTAAGGTTAAAAATACCTTAATGTGGATGTAAACCCGAAAAAATTATTATTATTTTTTTTTTTATGTCATAATGTAGAGTATACGATTTCCTATCATTTGAGCCCAGTCTTGCCACAAAGAGTTAATCTAGCTCTGAGCAATCTTCTTTTATTGTTCAGTGAGATAAATCTTGACAAACAGAGAAAAACTTTGTCAAATCCTCCCCCTTGCTGTGAGTGACAGGTGATTTACATATCTCGTGCACTAGCCTAATGCGGCGTACACACGGTCGGAATTTCCGATGGAAACAGTCCGATGGGAGCTTTTCATCGGATTTTCCGACCGTGTGTAAGCCCAACGGTCTTTTTCTGTCGGAATTTCCGACGGACTTTGAATTGAGAACCTGTTCTCAATTTTTCCGAAGGAAAACCTTTCTATCGTATTTTCCAATTGTGTTTATGCAATTCCGACACGCAAAATTCCGACGCATGCTCGGAAACAATTAGACGCATGCTCGGAAGCATTAAACCTTCCTTTTATAGTGCTGTCGAACGTGTTTTATGCCGCTGTGTTATTGACCGTCGGAATTTGGTGTGATCGTGAGTAGGCAACACAGCTTGAGCGGAATTCCGCCGGAATTCCGTCGGAATTCCGTCTGAAAAACCGTCAGAGTTTTTTCCCACGAGAATTCCGATCGTGAGTATGCGGCATAAGAGAGATGCATTATTTTTTAATTCCCTCCCACTCCTTTCTTCTGCTGCTCTGCAAGGATTGGCTGTTCCACACCTCAGCATGATTTGGCATGCTGAAGTCATGTGGGGACTTTTCTGATTTTTGACTGGATGTTAGTGATCATAGCAGAAGTTCAGTGTAAGAAATACACAGGAGAAAATGCATATTGATAAGGGATGTGTAGAGGTGGGCGGGGAGTCTACTGACATCACGACTCCACCCACTGAGCCCTGGAAAACAGACCCACCCACAAAATCTGCAGCTTTTCAGGTCTCATAGCAGACAGAGGGGAGACATTTGACAGATAAATATACATGCAGGAGGCATGTATATCCTTCTAGATAACCAATATTGCAGTAGTTTAGAAAGGATGAGAGTGGGTTTACATCCACTTTAAGCCTTTACAACCACTCAGTTTATGCACTAAGCTTAAAGCTGAGCTACGGCTAAAATAAATAAAGTATTACTGCTTTGTGCAGCGCTCACACATCGTTACACAGTAAGGACCACCCATTTGCAGGGAAGAGGAAGGACTCCTGATGTATCTCTTGTATGTTTTAAAATTGACCCAACACACCGACCTCAACAATGGTGAGTAGACTTAACGCTACTTCACCCCTTTATGCTCTGTTACATTGGTTATACGTAAACATTTTTCCAATATCTTCTCGTAGTTTGGACTAAGTTTACTTACTGGTGTTCTGCTGAGTGCCATTGCTGCTCAAGCCAGTGCCAGCATGGGAAGTGAGATGGCAATCTGTAGGTCACTCATTCACCTCCTGGTTAGCTGCCAGGAGAAAAAACACAGTGAGCAAATGATTGTTGCTTATCTTTGGCATTGGGAAACCTTACCTGAGAGGATTGACTTGTCCTCAGCACTGGGCTCCTGGTGGCCATCTTGGGTGAGCCTGTCTCTGAGTGGACAAAGGGCTCTACTGATATTTGGTCAGCCATCTTTTGGGGACACCTGATGTAAGGGGAAGCACGCTGATGGGGACACCTGATGTAAGGGGGGCACTCTGATGGGGACACTAGATGTAAAGGGGGACTCTGATGGGGACCCTGATGTAAGGTGGGACTGTGATGAGGATACCAGAAGTAAGGTGGCACTCTGATAGGGACACCTGATGTAAGGGGGACTCTGATCCTGTGTACACACGACTGGACTTTCCGGCATACTAGGTCCAACAGAATCAGTCCGTCGGACATTCTGATCGTGTGTGGGATAATCCGATCGTTTTTATATAAAAAATCAGATGGACCTAGAAATAGAACATGTTTCAAATCTGTCCAAGGGACTCAATTTCTATCGGGAATACCGTTCGTCTGTGTGCTGGTCCGACGGACCAAATACGACGCAAGGGCAGCTATTGGCTACTAAACTTCCTTTTTTACTCCCGTCTTACGTCATCACGTTCAAAACAAACGGAGTCCGTTCGTGTGTGGGCAAGTCCGTTCGTTCAGAACTCGGTCAAAATTTCGTCGGGAAGACCGTCGGAACTAGTCTGCCGGAAAGTCCGGTCGTGTGTACGCGGTATGATGGGTACACCTTATATAAGGTGGTTTTAATTTATTTTACTTGAAATATGGATGTGATTGTCCTACTTTTATGCTATATTAGAGGGCAATTCGGAACCTCAGCTGGAAGAAAATTTTAGATAGACATTTGTGTGTTGCAGGAATGTGCAAAAAATTGCATGCATTCCTGCAGTGCACAAAAACACACAGCCCTTTTGCAGGTGTGCAGTGGTGCCATTAAATCTTAATGTCACAACTGCACACTTTGCTTTTACGCGCATTCACCTGTGGAAAAACTTATGGTAACAAAATACCATGCGATTCGGTGCAGCACATTATTTTTAAAAAAGGTTATACAAGTTCTACAACTATTCGTACTACATTTTGTTTTTCAAACTTACGAAATTACGAAAAGAAAAAAAAATAATGGGTTTGGGTTTGGCCTGAGGAAAAGGTGGCAACCCTATGCCTTAATACTTGGTCTCCTACTAGTTCTGTCTGAATGGTAACCAGCCAACTATCTTTGGAGTCTAAAGGTCTGCAGAAAATCTCATCCCTACAATCGGAAAATTTGATGAAGAATAGGCGCTTCTGGGTTCTACATCTTGGCTAAAAACCTCTGCCAACTCCCAGGGAAAATCTGCACTAATAGTAGTATGGAGGTAGAAATGTAGATAGATGGATATATAATATGTAACTAGACAATTAATAGATCGATAGATAGATAGACTAGTTATAAAACTTTTTATGGAATGCTAAAATATTGTAAAACATTCTTCATTTCATGATTATCGCCTAAGCAAGTTCTCTCAGCAAATCTTTTTTCCCAGACATTTCATCCAAGAACAGCAGCCATGTTTCGGTACCAAGAGACCCATTTCAAGCACAGTCAGCTCATGGGTGGGCAGCCTCCCTATTATGTCCAGCATATCTCTGGCAGTGTCAGCTTTTTCTCTAGTGACTTCTAAGTTACAGATCAGAAGGACACACAGCTGTTGGCACAACCCAGCTAGGAAGTCTGTTTTCCCAATAGCTCCCAACCAATGTTTACTGTGCAGAGACACATACAGCTTTCACATGGATTTCCCTGGCATCTGTGCAAACAGACTAAATAATGTAAAGCTCAAACATATTTTGATCTGGAGATAAAATTTATTGCAGTGCTTTATTCCATGATGAGGTGTAACATGTCATTTTTAAGATAGGAAGCAGATAACGGAATTAAAAGGTCAGAGGGCATATTTAAACAACTTTGTCATTTGCTAATAATGATAATAATAGCATGCCTGCTGCACAAATCCCAGAAGCAAATAGGCAAGCAATATGAAAACTGACCACTGGCACCAATTTGTGGACGTCAGTTTCTGACCAGGGGTCATTGATGCCTATTTGCCCAAGCTAAATTTAGTTGTGGCAGAATGCTTTGGTTAACTTGCAATGAATCACTTCCTTGTGTTCTCATATCCACATCTTCCATGTTCATCACTTGGCAATAACTCTATGACTAATTTTCATATCTAAATTATTTTTATAAGTTTTAAGAACATGCTTATTTTGGGTACAGTGTTTTAATAAACCTCCTGCTTTGTTCTTTGTTTTTTTGTCTTATATGGGTTTGGCTTGAGGAAAAGGTGGCAACCCTATGCCTCAATACTTGGTCCTCCTACTAGTACTGTCTGAATGGTAACCAGCCAACTATCTTTTTATAGGCTGACAACTGTACTAAATGTCTTACATTTTTAATTTGCCATTTATCAATTTTGAAATAGATTTTATTCTTTTTAATACTGTGATTCCATCATTCCTATACAAGTCTATGGGAATGAAAAACCCACTTGAAGCACGTCAAATGCAAGTCAGAAGGAGTTGAACTGCAGATCAAATACACCTGTCAATGAATTGTGAATGATCTCAGAAGCGTCTTAAACTGATCATTAACACTAACCCAAAGCCTGTAGAAATAGGCCCTAAAACTGATCATTAACACTAACCCAAAGCCTGTCCAAATAGGCCCTAAAACTGATGGCAATTCAGATGCATAGCTTCCAACTATCCCTGATTTGGAGGGACTGTCCCTGACTTGGAGCAATATCCCTCTGTCCCTCTTTCCTTCTCATTTGTCCCTCATTTTGGTCTGATCTATACAGTTGTATATAAAATGCACTTTTTATCTTTCAAAAAGTGCTTCCCAGTGCTAAACCTTTCATCCAAATTATAAATTGCTGCATTTGTACATTTTAAAAAGCCAATATAAAGGAATAGTATTGGTTAAAAAAAAGGCCTTGTGGATTAATTAACTTTTTTTTGGTTAATTCTCCTTTAAGGGGGTGTGGCAGGAGGCATGTCCTATGCCTACATACGTTTACTAGGCAGGTATGCAGATGCCATTGCAACCTGAAAGAGAGAATATTCATTTGCAGGCTGAAGGCATTTTTTAGCCTCCAGCCTATGTGTGAGCACTATGTCATAGCTGACATAGTGAAAAAGACTTGCCGGGGTTTTCGGCGTACTATGCTTGGTCTGAATTCCATAAACTGGTAAAATAAATGTTTTTTTTCAACACTGGTTATACATGCTTCAAAACAACTTTAATCAAGACCATTCTTCCACCAGCCCGACCCCTCAGTCCTATTATTCGTTCAGTATTACATATGTAGCAAGGTCTTTAGCCTTTTCCAGTCTAATGAGGGTCTCCAAGGCTTAAGATAGCTGACATCCTTCAATATGTAATGGGTTGTGAGGCATAGTGGGTGCAAAGATGAAAGGTGAAAGTCATTGGGTGCCAGACACTTCTTGGGCGTAAAAGAGGTTTTATTTCTTTTAAAGGGGGGGAAGAGGGTTAGGGCCAGGACACCCTGAAGTAGTTGTAGATTCAATTGGCCGACTCTGAGACTTCAATAGGAGGACAGCCATGCAGGGAAAGGCCCCAGCCAGGCACCACATCTGCACATGCAGGAATGCTGTTCCCTATGGAAACAGTCTTTAACAGTTCCTAACACAAACGTAACAGTTCCTTCAGCTTCACTACAACTGCTTCTTGTAGTTCTTCAACAATGAGCTCCTGGTCTCTCACTAGACCCACTGATTCAGTGAATCAGTGACTTTAGCCTTTTAAAATTATTGCCCATGGGAATATACTTTGCAGTGAGTTTGCATACAGTCTTTTTGAAGAATTCTCTTTTCTGTTCTGTGTTCATCAATGCCAACATTCCCTCTCAGTCTAATACCGCGTACACACGGTTGGAATTCTCGTCGGAAAAAGCTCTGATGGTTTTCCCATCGGAATTCCGATGGAATTTTGCTCAAACTGTCTTGCCTACACACGGTCACACCAAATTCCGATGGTCAATAACACAGCGGCATAAAACACGTTCGACTGCACTATAAAAGGGAAGTTTAATGCTTCCGAGCATGCGTCAAATTGTTTCCGAGCATGCGTCAGAATTTTGCGTGTCGGAATTGCATACACACGATCGGAAAATCCGATAGAAAGGTTTTCCGTCAGAAAAATTAAGAACAGGTTCTCAATCCAAAGTCCGTCGGAAACTCCGACAGAAAAAGACCGATGGGCATACACATGGTCGGAAAATCCGATTAAAGGTTCCCATCGGACTGTTTCCATCTCAAATTCCGACCGTGTGTACGCGGCATAAGTCTTGGAGAGCAGCCCTGATTCTTGGAAAATTTGCTCTACTAAAGTTAAATGTTTTTATATTTCCCGTATGTTTTTGTTGCTTACAGCTAACATTAAATGAAATCATGTTATAGTCACTGCTACTCAAATGTTCTTTTATATGAATATTAGTAATAAGCTCTGCAGTGTTTGAGATTACCAGGTTCAGCAGAGCTTCATTCCTAGTCGGGCCTCAATAAACTGGACCATAAAATTGTCTTGTAATAGGTTTATCAATTTTTGCCCTTTAACTGTCACAGCAGTGCCATTACTCCAGTCAATGTCTGGGTATTTAAAATCCCCCATTATCATCACTGTCCCAGCCCTTGCAGCCCTTTCCATCTGTACAAGGAGCTGAGTCTCCACCTCCTCACTAACACTGGGAGGTCTATAACAAACTCCATTGATAACCTTTGTAGTACGCACACCCATGTACAGTCCCACCCATGATGCTTCAGACTCATCATACTCTCCATCAACCAGGTCCTCATTCAAACTCACTTTGAGATCACTTCTCACATAGAGACAGACACCACCACTCCTGCGTTTTACCCTGTCTTTCCGAAAGAGAGCATAGCCAGGAATATTAATAGCTCAGTCATGTGAAGAATGAAGCCAAGATTCAGCAATACCAATTAAATCATAGTTCTCCTTGTGCACCAGAGCATCCAACTCTAATGGATAAATACAACGATTCATAGGTGCAATCAGCAAATGCTTCCAATCCACAAACTGTGAACTCTAATGCAAATCTAAATAAAGTCAATATGATTCAAATCTTGAACAGTGATAAGCTTAAGCAGCTTTGGACACAAATCTGAACCCGCCTGACCTATCCCGCTGGGAAGCTGTCCGAGTTAACAGACAATCATAGGTTTTCAATTTTCAAGGCTAATAGGCAAGGGATTGGCAAAAGGATGGCACTGTCAGAGAAGGGGAAGGTGACATATACCAATGGAAATATTTTTAAATACCGTTCATCAGGGACCCACCCTTTTAATAAGGCTTATGGTGAAACATTAACCACTTCCCGACCGGCGCACACAGATGTACATTGGCAGAATGGCACGGACAGGCATAAGGGGGCACAGGTACGTCCCTTTGAAAATGCCGCCGTGCATTCGCGCGCGCACTGCCGGTGGCGCGTGCCGGTCGGGACCCCCCTGAGTACGGTCGTGGGTCCCACGGACTCGATCACCGCGGGGATACCCACGATCGTCTCACGGGGAGGACGAATGGGGAGATGCGGAAGTAAACAGCATCTCCCCGTTCTGCCTAGCAACAAGTGACACTGATCTCTGCACCCTGTGATTTGAGCAGAGATCAGTGATCACTAACACACAGCCACGCCCCTCACAGTTAGTAACACGCCCCTAGGACAGACTTAACCCCTACACTGCCACACCCTGGTTAACCCCTTCACTGCCAGTGTCATTTACACAGGAATCAGTGCATTTGTATAGCACTGATTGCTTTATAAATGACAATGGTCCCAAAAATTTGTCAAAAATGTCCGATGAGTCCGCCTTAATGTCGCAGTCACAATAAAAATCGATGATCGCCGCCATTACTAGTAAAAAAAAATAATTAATAAAAATGCTATAAAACGATCCCCTATTTTGTAAACGCTATAACTTTTGCGCAAACCAATCAATAATCGCTTATTGTGTTTTTTTTTACCAAAAATATGTAGAAGAATACGTATCGGCCTAATTTATAATTTATTATAGCAAAAAGTAAAAAATAATGCGTTTTTTTCAAAATTGACGCTCTTTTTTTGTTTATAGCGCAAAAAATAAAACCCGCAGGGGTGATCAAATACCACCAAAAGAAAGCTCTATTTGTGGTAAAAAAAAGCCTTCAATTTTGTTTGGGTGCCACGTCGCATGACCGCGCAATTGTCAGTTAAAGCGACGCAGTGCCGAATTGCAAAAAGTGCTCTGGTCTTAAGCCAGCAAAATGGTCCAGTCTGAAAGTGGTTAAAAATACACAATTCCTTTAAATAACATGTTGAGGGGATGCTCTAAACCTGCATATTTTAGAAAGAAAAAAACATTGTCTATTAAATAACATTGCTTTAGAAAAAAAAAAATCATAGGGGTTCTTCCCTATAAAATGCATACCAGAGCCTTATTTTTCATGATGGTCTAGTATAGATTTTAAGTGGGAACCTCCTAAAAATCTATACCAGACCTTTATCTGAGCATGCAGCCTGCAGGCAAGGAAAGGGAGGGCAGCGGGCATACACACCCCTTTGTGAATCATACCAGGCCACATACCCTCAACATGGGGAAGGTACCTTGCCATGGGGGCAAACTGGCAAGGTACCATGTCCCCATTTTGATGGGAACAAGGGCCTCTTTCCCACATCTCTGGCCTGGTGGATGTTGAGGTCTAAAAGTGGGGACGTATCAGAATCTGGACGGCCCTTTAAGATATGGGGGGTCCTAGATATCTGGCCCTCTACCCTACTGGACTGTGCAAGGACTACATAGTACCCTTGGTTACTCATTCTCAAAAACAAATCCAAATCCATTGTCAATCACGTCATCCAGCAATATAGATTCATCGTCAATCACAATGAATGACAATCTTGGCAACCCGCCGCAAAAAAAAAGTGAAGACCAGTACCAACAATCTTCTCCTGATGGACTGTAGTCCCAACTGACAGATCCCTGCCTGGCAGATGAATAGGGCTAGAGATGTGTCATTGGTTGTTACATCTAAGACGTCCAAGCATCCATCAGTGTCCTAGCAAACATAGAGGTTCTGTCACATGTAGTTGCGGTAGTAATACCTCCATTAGATGAATGACTTTCTGCACAGCCGGATGTTTGGTTTGGTGGACAGGCAAAAAGGGCATAAAGCCCATAATCACTGTCTTTTCCCCCCGGGGGGGGGGGGGGGGGGGCGGCTCCCCCGGCCCCCCGCCGGGCGAATATAATGGCTTGGCAAGAGTGATTCCCCTGTCAACACTGTCTGCCGAATGATGGCTACGTTGCCGGGAGGTCATCAATAGACGGCCCTTTGCACGCGCCCCCTGTGGGTCAATGAGACTCGGGTGATCAAAGATCAGAGTAAGGGCCCGATTCTGGCTCCTTACCACATGATCAGCTGTCAGCCAATGAAAGCTGATCACATGATGTAAACAGAAGCTCAGTAATCTTTTTTTTCTCTCCTCACGCTGACAGCATGAGGAGAAAAAAAAGTCGATCACGACCTCTGTTGAAGGGACATTGGTCCCGAACAGGAAGAGGCACAACTGCCTCATCTGTGCCAACCAGTACCGCCTGTCAGTGCCACCTGTCAGTGCCCACAGTGCCATTAATCAGTCCCCACCAGTGAATATCAGTGTCACCTATCAATGCCCACCAGTGATACCAATCAGTGCCTCATCAGTGCCATCTAGCAGTGCTGCCTATCAGTGTCACCTACCAGTGCCCATTACCGCCAGCTATCAGTGCCACCCATCAGTGCCAGCTATCAGTGCCCTTCAGTGCCACCTATCAATGCCCTCCAGTGCTGCCCATCAGTGCCACCCAGTGCCACCCATCCGTGCCACCCAGCTGTGCCACCTCTCAGTGCCCACCAGTGCCGCCTCATCAGTGCCCATCAGTGCCGCCTTATCAGTGCCGCCTGATCAGTACCACATATTAGTGCCCATCAGTGCAGCCTCATCAGTGTACATTAATGAAGGAGAAACTTTATCGGTTTGAAAAATTTTATAACAAAATATAAAACCGTTTTGTTTTTGTTTTCAAAATTTTCTGTCTTTTTTCATTTTTTTAGCAAAAAAAAAATCCAGAGGTGATCAAATACCACCAAAAGAAAGCTCTACTTGTGGGGAAAAATGATAAAAATTTTATATGACTACAGTGTAGCATGATGGCGCAATTGTCCTTCAAAGAGTGAGAGCGCTGAAAGCTGAACATTGGTCTGGGCAGGAGGGGGTTTAAGTGCCCAGTAAGCAAGTGGTTAATCTGCTAGTACATCCAACACTCCCATTCCCCCCAACTGACAATGCTGCTGTCCAAAGGTATCTCCATTGCTCCTCCATCCAGAGTGGAGGCACCCTAAGATAGGAATTGTATTACTGGCTAGATCACCAGGTGAGAATAAAGGAATAAAAAAGTCTAAAAAATAAAAACTAATGCATCCACTACCTTTAAGGACTGGTAAACTGCAATGTATAACATTTGCATTTTTGCGTTTAATATTGCTTTAAGGTTTCAGCCGACTTTGAACTCAAAAATAATTGGTTCTCAAGTGACTACATATCCAGGATCTGAGAAAACGTCCGCTAATCTTCTGTTTTATTTTATAATCTGTTTTGCTTTATGTGTTTTGTTTCTTTATTAAATTCACATTTATTTCTTGAGGCATGGGTTTTCACTGTTTCTTTTTTCCCTTTAATATGTTTTAGTGAAACTTTGCATTAACATCATTATAATACTGAAAATAATCTTTCCCATTTCAGATTCATGATCCAATAATTTTGATTATTTTGCCAGCGATATATACAGTATATACACCCTTTGCAGCTTAAAGTGTTACTAAACCCATAACAATACAATCAGTCTATATACTGTATGCGGTAAAGCATGCTTGTTATACTGACTGTGAAATCTAAGGTGTTAATCCTCTGCCTTGTGTAAAAAAGCTGTCTTCTCTGATCCTCCCCTTCTTCCACTGTCCCCAATGCATCTCCTAATAGTACAGAACCTTGGGGGCACTCATGCTCAGTTTGGTGTGTTTTTGTCAGGGCTGGGCACTGCCCTTCCTTCTCTAAGCTGGCCACTCAGCTGTCGGCTAATTGCCAGCTCCTATCTCTCCACAGTGACTCGCCTGTTGATGATATCCTGCTCATCAGTCCTGCCTACTTAAGCCGTCCAGTCCAGATGATCTCTGCCTTCACCTTGGTCACATCTCTAGAGACGCTCGCCTGTGTTCCTGTTAAAGACTTGCTTGGCTGACATTCCTTCTGGCTCCAGATCCTGCTTGTTGTTCTACTACGCTCATCTCTGGCTCCCTGACGTTTTGGCTTGTCTGACTATCCGTTCCGGTTGCTGAACTCTGGCTATTTTTTTTACTACGTTTACACTGTTTACCTTTTTTTATTATTATTAAACAAGTGTGATTTAACTGTACTTCTGTCTCAGTCTAATTCATGGTTTCTGACAGTTTTGCTCAGTTTGGTGTGTTTTGCTAGAGTTTTTTATTTGGAGGGTGCATGTCATAAGCACAGGGCCAATCAGGAGTCTCCAGACAGAGGGTCAGGGGTCCTGCAGCCTCATAGGACAGTCAGAATAGAATGAAAACTCTTCCCACAAGCTTTAACCAGACACTGACAGAAGTCACAAGACTGCTATTGTATATATTGCTGATGGGAAAAGTTATTTAGCAGTTTATATTTACTAAAATAATTGCATTTCCATGTTCTGTGTACTGTGGGAGACCAGATATAGTGAATGCAGGGTCCTGGGTTTAGTAACACTTTAAGTGCACTTTTCTTTTCAACTTTCCATCTTCCCATGTAACAAGTCTGCTCATTGGAAGATATCAGATATCAAACAGTGCTGATTCATTATCCAATCTCCAATGAGCAGGTTTGATATGGCACAAGAAACTGCAAAGCTGACTCAAGAAATTAGGGTGCCACCTCTCCAATATGGTGGAGGTGAGAACCACAAGACTAGATGAACAGAATTTCAACGTTTGCGTTAAATGTATTTAACAATTTTCCTGGAGTTTTGCTTTAACCACTTGCTGACCGCTGTACGCCGATATACGTTGGCACAATGGCAGCGGTGAGCAAATGGGTGTACCTGTACGTCCCCTTTAAGAGCCGGGGATAGCAGGCGCGCGCACGCCGCCGCGTACAGCGTGACCGTGCCCACGGAACATCGAATCCGCCGGTCTACGGCGATCGTGTCACGGAGCCTCAGAACGGGGAAGTGCCTATGTAAACAAGGCATTTCCCCGTTCTGGCTTGAGATCACCACTCCCTGTCATCGAGAGCAGTGATCACTGTCATGTGACTTAAAGCCCTTCCCCCACGGTTAGAATCACTCCCTAGGACACACTTAACCCCTTATCGCCCCCTAGTGGTTAACCCCTTCACTGTCAGTGTCATTTACACAGTAATCAGTGCATTTTTATAGCACTGATCGCTGTATACATGAAAATGGTCCCAAAATAGTGTCAAAAGTGTCCGACGTGCCTGCCATAATGTCGCAGTCCCGATAAAAAATTGCAGATCGCCACCATTACTAAAAAAAAAAAAATGCCATAAACTATCCCCTATTTTGTAGACGCTATAACTTTTGCGCCAACCAATTAATATACGCTTATTGCGTTTTTTTTTTTTATTTTACCAAAATTATGTAGAAGAATACGTATCGGCCTAAACTGAGGAAAAAAATGTTTTTTTATATATTTTTGGGGGATATTTATTATAGCAAAAATTGTCTCTTTTTTAGTTTATAGCGCAAAAAATAAAAAAATGCAGAGGTGATCAAATACCACCAAAAGAAAGCTCTATTTGTGGAAAAAAAAGGACGTCAATTTTGTTTGGGTGCAACGTTGCACGACCGTGAAATTGTCAGTTAAAGTGACGCAGTGGCGAATCGCAAAAAGTGCTCTGGGTCAGTAAGGGGGTAAAATCTTCCGGGGCTGAATCGGTTAATAATAGATCTATTCTTTTACACCTTTTTCCCCGGATCAATGTTTTGTTTGAAGGAGTACAGTCTCTTCACTACTATTTGTTTTTAGAAGCGTAGCTGTGGACGTTCTTGGCATTTTTCTCCGCACTTGTCCTTCACATGTTCAAAATGTGAATTTGATATTTGTCAGCTTTGGTTTATTATTCGAAAAAATCAGAAAAGACTATTTTAGCTTGATGCTGTCCAATAATAACTGAGGGCTGAGGTCAGCAGCTTTGGATAGCAAACACCCTGGAATTTGTTTTCTAACAGCGAAAGACTCCATAGAGTTCCCACAGATCTTTGTAAGCAAAAACATCTGCAATAGCTACGAGGTCTGCTGAGCTTAGGAGCGCAAGCACCTCCATGTGTTTGTACCCTCCTTCAAAAACGAAAATTCAAAAAACCGTCTTTGGTAATCTCGAACGGCTTGTTTCATGGGAGGCATCAATTATTCCAGCAGCCAAGCCAAGCACCGATAAATATTATTTCTCCTTCCCTTCTTTCTGTAACAGAACCAATATAAATGAGACATGTTATTAATATTGTGATTTGTTGCTGTCCACCCAATTACCGATCTCCCTTGGAAACCATTTAAACTGTGAGTATTACAACCTGCAGGAAGCCTTTCGAATTGCATACCACATCCGTGACGTGTTGGATGGGTTTGTGGGCAATCTGAGACCTTAAAATGACACATGGCTTCCCAAAAAAATAGATTGACCCCTTTAAGATGGTGGGAGCCGGAGCTTTAACCACTTGACCTCAAGAAGATTTACTGTACCCCTCTTCAGCATCAGGCCACTTTTTAGAATACGGCACTGCATGACTTTAACTGACAATTGCGCGGTCATGAAATGCTGTACCCAGATAAAAGTATTTTTTCCCCCCACAATAGAGCCTTCTTTTGGTGGTATTTGATCACCACTGTGTTTGTAAAAAAAAAAAAAATTAAATTCAGTCTTCTCTCCTCCTCGCGTTGTCTTCTTGGGAATGTGTGTGTCCCGCGACTCACGCATGCGCAGTAGGAAACGGGCAGTGAAGCCACAAGACTCCACTACCTGTTTCCCTTAGTGAGGATGGCGGAGCCGGGACACGATACGAGGGACGTATCGGCCTCGGGGGGGCCAACATCGCGGGTGCCCTGGACAGGTAAGTGTTCTTATTAAAAGTCAGCAGCTACAGTGTGTGTAGCTACTGACTTTTTAAAAAAAAACAACCCTTTATAGCAGGACTGTGATATTGCGACGGAAAATCGCACACTAACTGGATGATGGACGATTGACAGCCACAGTAGCGACTCACTTCCGCCCACCTCCTTCTCCACCAATCGCAGAAGTGCATCCCAAGGCGTCTAATCGGCAGCGCCAGTGAGGAGTGAGCTTGGCATTGGCTCAGCAACCAGGAAGTGTGGCGGAGTGGTTGAAAGTATAGAGGGTCTCACAGCCATGAGACAGCACCTGATGCCCGGGAATAGGACTGAAACTGAGGGGGCATCTGCCGGTCTCATCTGCTGTTCTCCTCCTTACGCTCCCCAATCACCTGATCTCCTTCACATCACAGGTGGTAGAGCTGCACCGGGGGAGCGCGGGGGGCGTGGCAGGAGGAGATCGGCGCCGGGGGGGTCGGCAGGAGGAGAAGAGGGGATGAGACAGATTGCTTACATGCCACGGAGTCCATCCAGGCAGCAGATTGAGGAGATGGGGAGCAGAGTGCTGGGGAGGGATCAGGGGTGATTGGCAGGAAGAGCACTTCACTGTCCCTGACACGCACCTCCAGTCATGAGCTAAGATAGGGTTCCCTTCTACCTCTTTTCTGCATTAATGTCCTGGCTCCTCCCCCCTGTAGATGTTGGTGAGGGGCTGTGTCTAAGTGGAACGTTATGTTACAGGTAGTGGTTGGATTACTTTGATATCCTACAGTTTATGTATCCCCCCCCCCCCCCCCCAAGTAACTTTACATGTGGGTCTG
>CM053026.1:64440406-64488893 GCA_028564925.1 Lithobates sylvaticus
TTATACCAGCAGGCAGTATGTGCAGGAGAGGAGAGTCCGGGGTATACCAGCAGGCAGTATGTGCAGGAGAGGAGAGTCCGGGTTATACCAGCAGGCAGTATGTGCAGGAGAGGAGAGTCCGGGTTATACCAGCAGGCAGTATGTGCAGGAGAGGAGAGTCCGGGTTATACCAGCAGGCAGTATGTGCAGGAGAGGGTTATACCAGCAGGCAGTATGTGCAGGAGAGGAGAGTCCGGGTTATACCAGCAGGCAGTATGTGCAGGAGAGGAGAGTCCGGGTTATACCAGCAGGCAGTATGTGCAGGAGAGGAGAGTCCGGGTTATACCAGCAGGCAGTATGTGCAGGAGAGGAGAGTCCGGGGTATACCAGCAGGCAGTATGTGCAGGAAAGTAGAGTCCGGGTTATACCAGCAGGCAGTATGTGCAGGAGAGGAGAGTCCGGGTTATACCAGCAGGCAGTATGTGCAGGAAAGGAGAGTCCGGGTTATACCAGCAGGCAGTATGTGCAGGAGAGGAGAGTCCGGGTTATACCAGCAGGCAGTATGTGCAGGAGAGGAGAGTGGTGGGTATACCAGCAGGCAGTATGTGCAGGAGAGGAGAGTCGTGGGTATACCAGCAGGCAGTATGTGCAGGAAAGGAGTTTGGATGGTATAACAGCAGCCATTATGTAAAGGTGAGTAGTGTGAAGGGTATACCTGTGGACAGTATGTGCAGGAGAGGAAAGTGGAGTGTATAACAACAGGCAGTATGTGCAGGAGAGGAGCATGGAGGGTATACCATGGGCAGTATACAGGGGTATATCATGAAATCAGTGGGCCCGTGTGCAAGATCAAAAGTGGGCCCAATTGTTGTAGAGGGAAAAAAAGCAGTGCGCTGTGACGCGCGGGGCGTTACATGGACTTAGATTAAATTGCGCTTTACGCATGGGCGTGGCTTGAAGGAGGTGTGGTTAGAGTCTGAGATTACTTACATAGTGCAGAATGTGGTAATGCTAAATGGGGAATGTACAGTGCAGAGTATACAGCAGTGTGTAGTATGTGCAGAAGAGGAGTATGGAGTGTATGTAGGTGGGCAGTATGTGCAGGAGAGGAGTGTGGAGTGTATGGAGGTGGGTAGTATGTGCAGGAGAGGAGTGCGGAGTGTATGGAGGTGGGTAGTATGTGCAGGAGAGGAGTGCGGAGTGTATGGAGGTGGGTAGTATGTGCAGGAGAGGAGTGTGGAGTGTATGGAGGTGGGTAGTATGTGCAGGAGAGGAGTGTGGAGTGTATGGAGGTGAGTAGTATGTGCAGGAGAGGAGTGCGGAGTGTATGGAGGTGGGTAGTATGTGTAGGAGAGGAGTGCAGAGTGTATGGTGGTGGGTAGTATGTGCAGGAGAGGAGTGCGGAGTGTATGGAGGTGGGTAGTATGTGCAGGAGAGGAGTTCGGAGTGTATGGAGGTGGGTAGTATGTGCAGGAGAGGAGTGCGGAGTGTATGGAGGTGGGTAGTATGTGCAGGAGAGGAGTATGGAGTGTATGGAGGTGGGTAGTATGTGCAGGAGAGGAGTGCAGAGTGTATGGAGGTGGGTAGTATGTGCAGGAGAGGAGTGAGGAGTGTATGGAGGTGGGTAGTATGTGCAGGAGAGGAGTATGGAGTGTATGGAGGTGGGTAGTATGTGCAGGAGAGGAGTGCAGAGTGTATGGAGGTGGGTAGTATGTGCAGGAGAGGAGTGCAGAGTGTATGGAGGTGGGTAGTATGTGCAGGAGAGGAGTGCGGAGTGTATGGAGGTGGGTAGTATGTGCAGGAGAGGAGTGCGGTATGTATGGAGGTGGGTAGTATGTGCAGGAGAGGAGTGCAGAGTGTATGGAGGTGGGTAGTATGTGCAGGAGAGGAGTGCGGTATGTATGGAGGTGGGTAGTATGTGCAGGAGAGGAGTGTGGAGTGTATGGAGGTGGGTAGTATGTGCAGGAGAGGAGTGCGGTATGTATGGAGGTGGGTAGTATGTGCAGGAGAGGAGTGCAGAGTGTATGGAGGTGGGTAGTATGTGCAGGAGAGGAGTGCAGAGTGTATGGAGGTGGGTAGTATGTGCAGGAGAGGAGTGCGGAGTGTATGGAGGTGGGTAGTATGTGCAGGAGAGGAGTGCGGTATGTATGGAGGTGGGTAGTATGTGCAGGAGAGGAGTGCAGAGTGTATGGAGGTGGGTAGTATGTGCAGGAGAGGAGTGCGGTATGTATGGAGGTGGGTAGTATGTGCAGGAGAGGAGTGTGGAGTATGGAGTGTATGGAGGTGGGTAGTATGTGCAGGAGAGGAGTGCGGAGTGTATGGAGGTGGGTAGTATGTGCAGGAGAGGAGTGCGGTATGTATGGAGGTGGGTAGTATGTGCAGGAGAGGAGTGCAGAGTGTATGGAGGTGGGTAGTATGTGCAGGAGAGGAGTGCGGAGTGTATGGAGGTGGGTAGTATGTGCAGGAGAGGAGTATGGAGTGTATGGAGGTGGGTAGTATGTGCAGGAGAGGAGTGCGGAGTGTATGGAGGTGGGTAGTATGTGCAGGAGAGGAGTATGGAGTGTATGGAGGTGCGTAGTATGTGCAGGAGAGGAGTGTGGAGTGTATGGAGGTGGGTAGTATGTGCAGGAGAGGAGTGTGGAGTGTATGGAGGTGGGTAGTATGTGCAGGAGAGGAGTGTGGAGTGTATGGAGGTGGGTAGTATGTGCAGGAGAGGAGTGCAGAGTGTATGGAGGTGGGTAGTATGTGCAGGAGAGGAGTGCGGAGTGTATGGAGGTGGGTAGTATGTGCAGGAGAGGAGTGTGGAGTGTATGGAGGTGGGTAGTATGTGCAGGAGAGGAGTGCAGAGTGTATTGAGGTGGGTAGTATGTGCAGGAGAGGAGTGCAGAGTGTATTGAGGTGGGTAGTATGTGCAGGAGAGGAGTGCAGAGTGTATTGAGGTGGGTAGTATGTGCAGGAGAGGAGTGTGGAGTATGTAGTGTATGGAGGTGGGTAGTATGTGCAGGAGAGGAGTATGGAGTGCATATATTACTGATATTTATACACTGAGTGCTAATCCCTATATTTAACACTGGTATCTGTATACTGAGTGGAACTGATATCAGTGTTTTATATAGATAATAGCACTCAGTGTATAGAGATGAGTGTTATGTATAGGTTAGAACACCTGGTGCATGAGCAGTCACTGTCACACTGAGCCTGTTCACAGAGCTGCACACAAGGCAGACTGCTGCTCTGTACACTCCCCCACCTCCGGCTCTCTTCTTGGCACCTGTTCCCCATAGCGGAGATGTGGACTTTCGCCCCTCCCCTCCACTGGACGCAGAGGAGGACAGTAGGCGGTGTGTGTCGGCATGTAGAACCCCTCAGGAGGAGAAGTAACAGAACGGTTGCCCTAATTTGCATTGCTCCGCCATCCCAGCCAGCACAAGTCCTTCCTCCTCTCCCAGGGCCGCTGCATCAGCCGCCGACAGGAACCTCTAATGGGGCCCCTCACTGACCACTGAATGCTCAGTCCGCCCCCCGGGGGCTGTATGCACTTAGTGACAGGCGCAGCCAGGGACATCTTTAATATTGATTGGACCCTGGACAAAAAATTTCTTGGGCTCCCTGTTCAATTTCGCCTCCCCATCATTACACTGCCCCTATTATTAAACAGCCCCTCCCCCATACTACACCCATCATTACACAGGACCCCCTCCTCCATACTACTCCCCATTATTACGCAGGACCCCTCCCCCATACTAACCCCATCATTTAACACAGGGTTATTGTTTAGGGTGTAGAGAGGGGGATGGTGTTATTTGTTTAGGGTGGAGAGGCAGGGAGGGGTGTTATCTGTTTAGGGTGGAGAGGCGAGAGGGGGGCTATTTGTTTAGAGGGGAGGGGGTTATTTGTTTAGGGTGGAGAGGTGGGCAAGAGGGGTTATTTGTTTAGGGTAGAGAGGGGGGTGGAGAAATGTAGAAAGAGAGGGGGAGGGGAAGGGGGTATTTGGGAATCCCACAGCTGCCAATTACTGCCCTGCACTACAACACCCAGCAGACCCACCCTCCCCCTCCAAGAAGTTCTGCAGCAGTATAGACTCTTAGTTAAAGTTATGTGCAGGAGAGGAGGTTATAATGGGGCAGTATGTGCAGGAGAGGAGGTTATAATGGGGCAGTATGTGCAGGAGAGGAGCGTATAATGGGGCAGTATGTGCAGAAGAGGAGCGTATAACAGGGCAGTATGTGCAGAAGAGGAGCGTATAACAGGGCAGTATGTGCAGGAGAGGAGGGTATAATGGGGCAGTATGTGCAGGAGAAGAGGGTATAATGGGGCAGTATGTGCAGGAGAAGAGGGTATAATGGGGCAGTATATGCAGGAGAAGAGAGTATAATGGGGCAGTATGTGCAGGAGAAGAGGGTATAATGGGGCAGTATGTGCAGGAGAAGAGGGTATAATGGGGCAGTATGTGCAGGAGAAGAGGGTATAATGGAGCAGTATGTGCAGGAGAGAGAGGGTATAATGGGGCAGTATGTGCAGGAGAAGAGGGTATAATGGGGCAGTATGTGCAGGAGAGGAGGGTATAATGGGGCAGTATGTGCAGGAGAGGAGCGTATAATGGGGCAGTATGTGCAGGAGAGGAGCGTATAATGGGGCAGTATGTGCAGGAGAGGAGGGTATAATGGGGCAGTATGTGCAGGAGAGGAGCGTATAATGGAGCAGTATGTGCAGGAGAGGAGCGTATAATGGGGCAGTATGTGCAGGAGAGGAGGGTATAATGGGGCAGTATGTGCAGGAGAAGAGGGTATAATGGGGCAGTATGTGCAGGAGAAGAGGGTATAATGGGGCAGTATGTGCAGGAGAAGAGGGTATAATGGGGCAGTATGTGCAGGAGAAGAGGGTATAATGGGGCAGTATGTGCAGGAGAAGAGGGTATAATGGGGCAGTATGTGCAGGAGAAGAGGGTATAATGGGGCAGTATGTGCAGGAGAAGAGGGTATAATGGGGCAGTATGTGCAGGAGAAGAGGGTATAATGGGGCAGTATGTGCAGGAGAAGAGGGTATAATGGGGCAGTATGTGCAGGAGAAGAGGGTATAATGGGGCAGTATGTGCAGGAGAAGAGGGTATAATGGGGCAGTATGTGCAGGAGAAGAGGTTATAATGGGGCAGTATGTGCAGGAGAAGAGGGTATAATGGGGCAGTATGTGCAGGAGAGGAGGGTATAATGGGGCAGTATGTGCAGGAGAGGAGGGTATAATGGGGCAGTATGTGCAGGAGAGGAGGGTATAATGGGGCAGTATGTGCAGGAGAGGAGGGTATAATGGGGCAGTATGTGCAGGAGAGGAGCGTATAATGGGGCAGTATGTGCAGGAGAGGAGCGTATAATGGGGCAGTATGTGCAGGAGAGGAGGGTATAATGGTGCAGTATGTGCAGGAGAGGAGGGTATAATGGGGCAGTATGTGCAGGAGAGGAGGGTATAATGGGGCAGTATGTGCAGGAGAGGAGGGTATAATGGGGCAGTATGTGCAGGAGAGGAGGGTATAATGGGGCAGTATGTGCAGGAGAAGAGGGTATAATGGAGCAGTATGTGCAGGAGAAGAGGGTATAATGGGGCAGTATGTGCAGGAGAAGAGGGTATAATGGGGCAGTATGTGCAGGAGAAGAGGGTATAATGGGGCAGTATGTGCAGGAGAAGAGGGTATAATGGGGCAGTATGTGCAGGAGAAGAGGGTATAATGGGGCAGTATTTGCAGGAGAAGAGGGTATAATGGGGCAGTATGTGCAGGAGAAGAGGGTATAATGGAGCAGTATGTGCAGGAGAAGAGGGTATAATGGGGCAGTATGTGCAGGAGAAGAGGGTATAATGGGGCAGTATGTGCAGGAGAAGAAGGTATAATGGGGCAGTATGTGCAGGAGAAGAGGGTATAATGGGGCAGTATGTGCAGGAGAAGAGGGTATAATGGGGCAGTATGTGCAGGAGAAGAGGGTATAATGGGGCAGTATGTGCAGGAGAAGAGGGTATAATGGGGCAGTATGTGCAGGAGAAGAGGGTATAATGGGGCAGTATGTGCAGGAGAAGAGGGTATAATGGGGCAGTATGTGCAGGAGAAGAGGGTATAATGGGGCAGTATGTGCAGGAGAGGAGGGTATAATGGGGCAGTATGTGCAGGAGAGGAGGGTATAATGGGGCAGTATGTGCAGGAGAGGAGGGTATAATGGGGCAGTATGTGCAGGAGAAGAGGGTATAATGGGGCAGTATGTGCAGGAGAAGAGGGTATAATGGGGCAGTATGTGCAGGAGAAGAGGGTATAATGGGGCAGTATGTGCAGGAGAGGAGGGTATAATGGGGCAGTATGTGCAGGAGAGGAGGGTATAATGGGGCAGTATGTGCAGGAGAGGAGGGTATAATGGGGCAGTATGTGCAGGAGAGGAGCGTATAATGGGGCAGTATGTGCAGGAGAGGAGCGCATAATGGGGCAGTATGTGCAGGAGAGGAGGGTATAATAGTGCAGTATGTGCAGGAGAGGAGGGTATAATGGGGCAGTATGTGCAGGAGAGGAGGGTATAATGGGGCAGTATGTGCAGGAGAGGAGGGTATAATGGGGCAGTATGTGCAGGAGAGGAGGGTATAATGGGGCAGTATGTGCAGGAGAGGAGTGTATAATGGGGCAGTATGTGCAGGAGAGGAGGGTATAATGGGGCAGTATGTGCAGGAGAGGAGCGTATAATGGGGCAGTATGTGCAGGAGAGGAGCGTATAATGGGGCAGTATGTGCAGGAGAGGAGGGTATAATGGGGCAGAATGTGCAGGAGAGGAGCGTATAATGGAGCAGTATGTGCAGGAGAGGAGCGTATAATGGGGCAGTATGTGCAGGAGAAGAGGGTATAATGGGGCAGTATGTGCAGGAGAAGAGGGTATAATGGGGCAGTATGTGCAGGAGAAGAGGGTATAATGGGGCAGTATGTGCAGGAGAAGAGGGTATAATGGGGCAGTATGTGCAGGAGAAGAGGGTATAATGGGGCAGTATGTGCAGGAGAAGAGGGTATAATGGGGCAGTATGTGCAGGAGAAGAGGGTATAATGGGGCAGTATGTGCAGGAGAAGAGGGTATAATGGGGCAGTATGTGCAGGAGAAGAGAGTATAATGGGGCAGTATGTGCAGGAGAAGAGGGTATAATGGGGCAGTATGTGCAGGAGAAGAGGGTATAATGGGGCAGTATGTGCAGGAGAAGAGGGTATAATGGGGCAGTATGTGCAGGAGAAGAGGGTATAATGGGGCAGTATGTGCAGGAGAAGAGGGTATAATGGGGCAGTATGTGCAGGAGAAGAGGGTATAATGGGGCAGTATGTGCAGGAGAAGAGGGTATAATGGGGCAGTATGTGCAGGAGAAGAGGGTATAATGGGGCAGTATGTGCAGGAGAAGAAGGTATAATGGGGCAGTATGTGCAGGAGAAGAGGGTATAATGGGGCAGTATGTGCAGGAGAAGAGGGTATAATGGGGCAGTATGTGCAGGAGAAGAGGGTATAATGGGGCAGTATTTGCAGGAGAAGAGGGTATAATGGGGCAGTATGTGCAGGAGAAGAGGGTATAATGGAGCAGTATGTGCAGGAGAAGAGGGTATAATGGGGCAGTATGTGCAGGAGAAGAGGGTATAATGGGGCAGTATGTGCAGGAGAAGAAGGTATAATGGGGCAGTATGTGCAGGAGAAGAGGGTATAATGGGGCAGTATGTGCAGGAGAAGAGGGTATAATGGGGCAGTATGTGCAGGAGAAGAGGGTATAATGGGGCAGTATGTGCAGGAGAAGAGGGTATAATGGGGCAGTATGTGCAGGAGAAGAGGGTATAATGGGGCAGTATGTGCAGGAGAAGAGGGTATAATGGGGCAGTATGTGCAGGAGAAGAGGGTATAATGGGGCAGTATGTGCAGGAGAGGAGGGTATAATGGGGCAGTATGTGCAGGAGAGGAGGGTATAATGGGGCAGTATGTGCAGGAGAGGAGGGTATAATGGGGCAGTATGTGCAGGAGAGGAGGGTATAATGGGGCAGTATGTGCATGAGAGGAGGGTATAATGGGGCAGTATGTGCAGGAGAGGAGGGTATAATGGGGCAGTATGTGCAGGAGAGGAGGGTATAATGGGGCAGTATGTGCAGGAGAGGAGGGTATAATGGGGCAGTATGTGCAGGAGAGGAGGGTATAATGGGGCAGTATGTGCAGGAGAGGAGAGGGTATAATGGGGCAGTATGTGCAGGAGAGGAGGGTATAATGGGGCAGTATGTGCAGGAGAGGAGCGTATAATGGGGCAGTATGTGCAGGAGAGGAGGGTATAATGGGGCAGTATGTGCAGGAGAGGAGGGTATAATGGGGCAGTATGTGCAGGAGAGGAGCGTATAATGGGGCAGTATGTGCAGGAGAGGAGGGTATAATGGGGCAGTATGTGCAGGAGAGGAGGTAATGGGGCAGTATGTGCAGGAGAGGAGCGTATAATGGGGCAGTATGTGCAGGAGAGGAGGGTATAATGGGGCAGTATGTGCAGGAGAAGAGGGTATAATGGGGCAGTATGTGCAGGAGAAGAGGGTATAATGGGGCAGTATGTGCAGGAGAAGAGGGTATAATGGGGCAGTATGTGCAGGAGAAGAGGGTATAATGGGGCAGTATGTGCAGGAGAAGAGGGTATAATGGGGCAGTATGTGCAGGAGAAGAGGGTATAATGGGGCAGTATGTGCAGTAGAAGAGGGTATAATGGGGCAGTATGTGCAGGAGAAGAGGGTATAATGGGGCAGTATGTGCAGGAGAAGAGGGTATAATGGGGCAGTATGTGCAGGAGAAGAGGGTATAATGGGGCAGTATGTGCAGGAGAAGAGGGTATAATGGGGCAGTATGTGCAGGAGAAGAGGGTATAATGGGGCAGTATGTGCAGGAGAAGAGGGTATAATGGGGCAGTATGTGCAGGAGAAGAGGGTATAATGGGGCAGTATGTGCAGGAGAAGAGGGTATAATGGGGCAGTATGTGCAGGAGAAGAGGGAATAATGGGGCAGTATGTGCAGGAGAAGAGGGTATAATGGGGCAGTATGTGCAGGAGAAGAGGGTATAATGGGGCAGTATGTGCAGGAGAGGAGGGTATAATGGGGCAGTATGTGCAGGAGAGGAGGGTATAATGGGGCAGTATGTGCAGGAGAGGATGGTATAATGGGGCAGTATGTGCAGGAGAGGAGGGTATAATGGGGGCAGTATGTGCAGGAGAGGAGGGTATAATGGGGCAGTATGTGCAGGAGAGGAGGGTATAATAGGGCAGTATGTGCAGGAGAGGAGGGTATAATGGGGCAGTATGTGCAGGAGAGGAGGGTATAATGGGGCAGTATGTGCAGGAGAGGAGGGTATAATGGGGCAGTATGTGCAGGAGAGGAGGGTATAATGGGGCAGTATGTGCAGGAGAAGAGGGTATAATGGGGCAGTATGTGCAGGAGAGGAGGGTATAATGGGGCAGTATGTGCAGGAGAGGAGGGTATAATGGGGCAGTATGTGCAGGAGAAGAGCGTATAATGGGGCAGTATGTGCAGGAGAAGAGGGTATAATGGGGCAGTATGTGCAGGAGAAGAGGGTATAATGGGGCAGTATGTGCAGGAGAAGAGCGTATAATGGGGCAGTATGTGCAGGAGAAGAGCGTATAATGGGGCAGTATGTGCAGGAGAAGAGGGTATAATGGGGCAGTATGTGCAGGAGAAGAGGGTATAATGGGGCAGTATGTGCAGGAGAAGAGGGTATAATGGGGCAGTATGTGCAGGAGAGGAGGGTATAATGGGGCAGTATGTGCAGGAGAAGAGGGTATAATGGGGCAGTATGTGCAGGAGAAGAGGGTATAATGGGGCAGTATGTGCAGGAGAAGAGGGTATAATGGGGCAGTATGTGCAGGAGAAGAGGGTATAATGGGGCAGTATGTGCAGGAGAAGAGGGTATAATGGGGCAGTATGTGCAGGAGAGGAGGGTATAATGGGGCAGTATGTGCAGGAGAAGAGGGTATAATGGGGCAGTATGTGCAGGAGAAGAGGGTATAATGGGGCAGTATGTGCAGGAGAAGAGGTATAATGGGGCAGTATGTGCAGGAGAGAACAGTATGTGCAGGAGAGGAGGGTATAATGGGGCAGTATGTGCAGGAGAAGAGGGTATAATGGGGCAGTATGTGCAGGAGAAGAGGGTATAATGGGGCAGTATGTGCAGGAGAAGAGGGTATAATGGGGCAGTATGTGCAGGAGAAGAGGGTATAATGGGGCAGTATGTGCAGGAGAGGAGGGTATAATGGGGCAGTATGTGCAGGAGAGGAGGGTATAATGGGGCAGTATGTGCAGGAGAAGAGGGTATAATGGGGCAGTATGTGCAGGAGAAGAGGGTATAATGGGGCAGTATGTGCAGGAGAGGAGGGTATAATGGGGCAGTATGTGCAGGAGAGGAGGGTATAATGGGGCAGTATGTGCAGGAGAGGAGGGTATAATGGGGCAGTATGTGCAGGAGAGGAGGGTATAATAGTGCAGTATGTGCAGGAGAGGAGGGTATAATGGGGCAGTATGTGCAGGAGAGGAGGGTATAATGGGGCAGTATGTGCAGGAGAGGAGGGTATAATGGGGCAGTATGTGCAGGAGCGAAGTGAAGTGGCTCTGCAGATTACACATGTGTTTGCAAATGTGTGCAACTAAACCCCTGTTTTTAACGCATACTGTTAGATATTGCGGTTGGTTGGTAAGCTGGGGTGAAACATTTTTTTTGGTTTTGTTTGAGCCACTAAGGATGGGCAAAAAAAAATGATGCAAATTTGAATGGCAAAATTTTCACCAATGTGGAAACTCTCAATTTCGCCTTGGTGAAAAAATGTGCTTGAAAAAAAAAAAAAAAGATATTTTATTTTTAATTAGAGGTTCTTTTTGTTTTTTTGAAAGTATATTTAGGGTAGTTTATTCCATTTTATTTAGTATTGTTTGTGTACAGCCTTTAACCATTGGAAGTCATTTAAAGTCCATTAAACACCTAAACCAAAACCACCCTAATTTACCTTCCACATTGACACCAATGCATTTTACCACATGCTATCCCCTTCATAGATGGCCAAACATTTTACAACCTGGGCAGTCATTTCCTTTTCAATTAATAAAATTCAAAGTGATCACATGCCACATTTATGAAAAGTGATTTATATCAGACTTTATAGGACAGGGCACAAATACAATGTAAAAAAAAAAAGGACTTTTATTACAAATAAAGTACCGTATTTTCCGGCGTATAAGACGACCTTTTACACTTAAAAAAACTGGCCAAAAAGCAGGGGTCGTCTTATACGCCGGGTCAGCCCCTCGGATGCCGGCTGGGTGTTCGGTAATACTGTATGTAGCTTCGGCTACATATAGTATATACCGCTGAGCCAATCCTGGTGAGCGATGTATTCAAATGAATACAGAGCCCGCTCGGATTGGAGTAACAACCTCTGCCAATCCGAGCAGGCTACTCTGTAGCCTGCTCGGATTGGCTTTGAGAGTCAGAGAGGCGCGGGCTGATGATGTCAAAGCCTCTGCCAATCTAAGCAGGCTTTGTATTCATTAATAGAATACATCGCTCGCCGTGATTGGCTCCAGCAAAAGCAGGAAGAAGGATATGGCGCCAGCTCCAGCTCCAGCAAGAAGGAAGAAATATGAAGCGTCGGAAGCCTCGGAAGGGGGGTCGTCTTATACGGTAAGTACAGGAAAAAAATGTTTAAAGAACTGTAAGTTTAGGGGGTCGTCTTATACGCCCCATCGCCTTATACACCGGCAAATACGGTACATAAAAACATAAGGGCCAATATACTGTACAGCTTTAGAACTGCAGTACTTATGATTTCATGAAAATATTCCATACATGAAAATCATATGAACCTGTATGTCATGGCTTAGGCTACTAAAACGACGGTGTTGACCAAAAGTTACTGTTTGCTGTGTTTTAGCATAAGAATTACCCATACCATTCTTCATTACTGTGTGCCAGTGGTGTAACTAGAACCTTCAGGGCCCCGATGCAAGAAACCATGAAGGGCCCCCCTGAACCCCAGCCGAGGCCCTTCCCTCCGAGTCCGGTGGTGGAACTCCAGGGCTCGGTCACAGGTATGACTTTTGTGAGCCCTGTAGTTCCACCACTGGTATCAGCAGTTTTTTAAATTATTTTTTACAATTTTTTAGGAGTCTCGTTGGGATATCAGAGGTCTAAACAGACCTATGATGTTACACCTTTGAGACAAAGAGGAAGAAGGGAAATGGAAATTGGGTCCCTGTCCTCTGGGGAGAAGTGGGCCCTGTCCCCAGAGGAGATGGGGTCGGGGTCCCTGTCCTTTAGGGAGAACTGGGCCCTGTCCCCAGGGGAGATGGGGTCCCTGTCCTTGGGGGACATATCTCCCAGAAAGACCTGTGACCCTGCTGTGTGCAGTTCTATTTACAGTAACTAAATCTTCCTTATGTGGCGGTTTTGCCCATTACACAATTACACTACTAAGAAATCTGTTTAGTTTCGTTTTTGTCTATCGGATCATTCGTTTCGTTATGATCGGCATTCGTTACGTCAGATGCATTCATATTTGGTACGTTCACTAAGGGCTCATTTACACTTGCTTTGGCTTCAACAAGGCTTCGGACAGGCTTTGTTAAAGCTCTCTGAATGTCAGTCAAAGCTCCTGTCACTAAGGCCCCTTTCACACTGGGGCGGTGAGCCGCGGTGACGGTAAAGCAGCGCTATATTTAGCGCTGCTTTACCGTCGTTTTCACCGCGGTTTTCGGCCGCTCGCGGTGCGGTTTTAACCCCCGAAAAGGGGTTAAACACCCCCCGCAGAGCGCCGCCGCAGCGGCGCTTTGCGGCGGTATTACCGTGGTTTGACCGCGGTGTCCCATTCTATTCAATGGGAAGGAGCGGTATAGGAGCGGTGAACACACCGCTCCTATCCCGCTCCAAAGATGCTGCTAGCAGGACTTTTTTTGTCATCCTGCTAGCGCACCGATCCAGTGTGAAAGCCCGCCGGCTTTCACACTGGAGTTAAAGGGGCAGGATTTTTTCATGCGGTGAACAGGCGCTATTTTTAGCGCTGCACCGCATGAAAAACGCCTAGGTGTGAAAGGGGCCTTAATAAAATGGTTAGCTTACAGTCCTGCTTACACCCTGCTTTTGCTTTGCTTCAAAAATGATACCCCATGTAGCTTCAGTGGTGCTTAAAAGCGTCTTCAAAGCCCCCATAGAAGTCTATGGCAAAGCTCGCTTGAAGCCCCACTGAAACCCCACGAAGCCTTACCAAAGCTCCACCGAAGCCCCACCGAAGCACCAAGCAAAAACAGGATTACACAGAACTGTAAGCTAACCATTTTATTAAGTGACAGGGGCTTTGACTGGCATTCAGAGAGCTTTAACCACTTCAGCCCCGGAAGATTTGGCTGCTCAATGACCAGACCATTTTTTGCGATTTGGCACTGCGCCGCTTTAACTGACAATTGCGCGGTCGTGCGACGCTGTACCCAAACAAATTTAGTGTCCTTTTTTTTCCCACAAATAGAGCTTTCTTTTGGTGCTATTTGATCATCTCTGCGGTTTTTATTTTTTGCACTATAAACCAAAAAAGAGCGACAATTTTGAAACAAATACAATATTTTGTACTTTTTGCTATAATAAATATCCCCAATTCTTTTTTTTTTTTAAAAAGCTAATTTTTTTTTTTTCCTCAGTTTAGGCCGATATGTATTCTTATACATATTTTTGGTAATAAAAATCACAATAAGCATATATTGATTGGTTTGCGCAAAAAATATAGCATCTACAGGGGATAGATTTATGGCATTTTTATTATTATTTTTTTTTTTTACTGGTAATCGCGGCGATCTGTGATTTTTATCGGGACTGCGATATTGCGGCGGACAAATTGGACACTTTTGACACAATTTTGGGACCATTGACAATTATACAGCGATCAGTGCTATAAAAATGCATTGATTACTGTATAAATGTCACTGGCAAGGAAAGGGGTTAACACTAGGGGACGATCAAGGGGTTAACTGTGTTCCCTAGTGTGTGTTTTAACTGTAGGGGGGATGGGAATGTCTAGGAGGAGAGATCGGTGTTCATGCTAGAGCTGCACGATTAATCGTTAAGAATCGTTATCGCAAATAGTTTTTCCCGTTGCGATCTTGACAAAATATTTCCAGATTATTTCTATGCAGAGAATTCTCTCTGCTCTGCTAAAGCCGATAGCTGTCAAAAGAAAGGGAAAACAAAAAAAACAGGCAGTCTGCCAAGAAGTCTGCCAAGAATCACAACATTCTTTAGCAGTGGAACTTAAATATAAACATTGTAACGATTTGTCCTTTAGATCAAAGGAATACACTTTGGTGTGTAAATGAGGGAAGTTTTAGGCCCCTTTCACACTGAGGCGTTTTTCAGGCGCTACAGCACTAAAAATAGCGCCTAAAAAAAACCCGGCCCCTTTCACTCCAGTGTGAAAGCCAGAGGACTTCCCCACTGGAGCGGTGCGCTAGCAGGACGGTAAAAAAAAGTCCTGCTAGCAGCATCTTTGGAGCAGTGAAGGAGCCGTGTATTCATCGCTCCTAAACTGCTCCTACCCATTGAAATCAATGGGGCAGCGCGGCTATACCGCTGGCAAAGTGCCGCTGCAGCGGCGCTTTGCGGGCGCTTTGCTGGAGGTTGTAACCCTTTTTCGGCCACTAGCGGGGGGTAAAACTGCCCGCTAGCGGCCGAATAGCGCCGCTAAAACAACGGTAAAGCAGCGCTAAATATAGCGCTGCTTTACCGCCAACGCTGCTCCCACCCCAGTGTGAAAGGGGCCTAACCACTAAACCTTTTTCTTACATTTGTTGGTTTCAAGTTAAAATCTTTTTTTTTGCTAGAAAATTACTTAGAGCCCCCAAACATGTATATATATATATGTATGTATTTATATATATTTTTTTTAGTAGAGACCCTAGAGAATGAAATGATGGTTGTTGCAATATTTTATGTCACACTGTATTTGCGCAGCAGTCGTTCAAATGCAATTATTTGGGAAAATTTTAATTTTAATGAAACAAAAAGTTAGCCCAATTTTTTTTGTATAATGTGAAAGATTTTATACCGCGAGAATCGTGATCGATCTGTCTCCTCTCCCCTGAAAGAACCGGGATTTGTGCTTTACACACACAGATCCCAGGTTCTCGCTCTGTCACAAGCGACCGCGGGTGCCTGTCGGTCTTCGCATGCTCGCTCCTAGTGGCCAAAAGGCGGAGCGACGTAAGGTAACGTCGTTTCGCCCAGCCATACCATTCTGCCGTAGTAAAACTACGGCGGCTGGTCGGCAAGCAGTTAACAAAGCGTGTCCAAAGCCTTGTTTTGAAGCAAGTGTAAACTAGTAACAGTTACTTTAGCCAAATTTGAAAGGAAATTTCAATAAAAATGTTAATCTATCCCAAATTAGCTGCTGCTTAACCACTTCCCGCCCGGTCAATAGCAGATTGACGTCCGGGAAGTGGTTTCGTTATCCTGACTGGGCGTCATATGACGTCCTTCAGGACAACAGCCGCCGCGCACCCGTGGGGGCGCGCATCGCGGCGATCGGTGGATCGGTGTGTCAGTCTGACACACCGCTACACTGATCTCGGTAAAGAGCCTCCGGCGGAGGCTCTTTACCACGTGATCAGCCGTGTCCAATCACGGCTGATCACGATGTACACAGGAAAAGCCGTTGATCGGCTTTTCCTCACTCGCGTCTGAAAGATGCGAGTAGAGGAGAGCCGATCGGCGGCTCTCCTGACAGGGGGGGTATGTGCTGATTGTTTATCAGCGCAGCCCCCCTCAGATGCCCACACTAGACCACCAGGGAAGCCCCCAGGACCACCAGGGTAGCCCCCAGCATGTGGATGGCCAGGTACATCCCCCATGGCCATCCACATGTTAAAAAAAAATGCAAAAAATATGCCAATCAGCGCCCACAGATGGGCACTGATTGGCACATCGTATTTAATTTAAAAAAAAGTTTAAAAAAGGGATGCCCAGCAATGCCACCCATCAGTGTCATCAGTGCCACTCATCAGCGTCCATCAGTGCCACCTATCAGTGCTCATCCGTGCCCACCCATGCCCACCTATCAGTGCCCATCCATGCCACCTATCAGTGCCACCTATATGTGTGCATCAGTGCCACCCATAAGTACCCGTCAGTGCCGCCTATGTGTGCCCATCAGTGCCACCTGAGTGCCCATCAGTGCCACCTGAGTGCCCATCAGTGCCGCATACCAGTGTCACCTATCAATGCCCATCAGTGCCACCTATCAGTGCCCATCAGTGCCGCCTATCAGTGCCCATCATCAGTGCCACCTTATCGGTGCCCCCTAATTGGTGCCACCTCATCGGTGCCCATCAGTGCCGCCTTATCAGTGCCCATTAGTGCCGCCTTATCAGTGCCCGTCATTGAAGAAGAAAACGCACTTATTTACAAAAAAAATTAACAGTGACAAAGAAAAACTTGTTTTTTTGCAAAATTTTCGGTCTTTTTTTGTTTGTTGCGCAAAAAATTAAAATCGCAGAGGTGATCAAATACCACCAAAAGAAAGCTCTATTTGATAAAAATTTGTTTGGGTACAGTGTAGCATGACCGCGCAATTGTTATTCAAATTGCGACATCGCTGAAAGCTGAAAATTGGCTTGGGCGGGAAGGTGTCTAAGTGCCTGGTATTGAAGTGGTTAAATAGAAGAATTACTGCCTATTTTACCTATAATTTAATAGTTTATAATAATAAATAATAAAAATAAAAACTATAATAATATCTAATGATTTAATTATAATAGAAAATACGTAAAACAAAATTATCCGCATGTAATTGATTCTATAAACTCGTAGGTTGAATTGTTTTTCGTTCTTTTGGATTTTCGTTCTTTCTGACAATTCGTTTTCATATGCATTCGTCAAAAGAGTAATTCGGATGCTAACAGATTAATGAATATGCCGAATTTCCTCTGAAAACGAATTTGTAACTAAACGAATTGCACATGTCTATTGCCCAATAAGTTTGGTTACAAACCAAAGGTGTGTTGGTGAGTTCAGCAGCTGCCAGAGCATGTCATCCTCTCGGGCACAGAAGGAGCCAATACAACCAGTGACTCCTCGGAAGGCACATTACATGAAAAGGTAACCCAAATGTATCCTGACTCTTTGTATCCAACTTACTGTACCACTCCATCTTAATTGCCCCACTAATTACCCAAAAATATACTGACACAAAGGTTGGGAGTAAACTGGCCGTTTTCGGGCCCCTTTATTTAAAATTTAACAATTATGTAAATAATAATAACACCAACACCAACAACAAAAACATAACCTTTTTGGTTGCCGATCCTTGGAGGCACTACGTATCAGAAAGTATCTGCGTAAACTATTTCCACAGTCCCTGCCGCACTGCACCGACTCAGGGATGAAAACTTTCTGCAGGTACACCATTGTATTCCCAATTAATCTACCATAACTGGTATTCCACCGGGGACCCATACCTTAGATGTGTCCCAATCATCTAATTACAGCAGATTATGCTGCCCAGACCAATTTTCAGCTTTCAGCGCTGACGCACTTTGAATGACAATTGCGCGGTCATATAACACTGTACCCAAATTACATTTTTATATATTTTTTCACACTAATAGTGCTTTCTTTTGGTGGTATTTAATCACAGCTGGGATTTTTATTTTTTTGCTAAACAAACAAAAAAAGATGGATAATTTTGAAAAATAAAAAAATCATGTTTCATAGTTTGTTATAAAATTTTGCAAACGGGTAATTTTTCTCCTTCATTGATATGCGCTGATGAGGTGGCACTGGTGTGCACTGATAGACTGCACTGATGGGCACTGATAGGCACAGATAAGGCGCCACTGATAGGCACAGATAAGGCGGCACTGATGGGCACAGATAAGGCAGCACTGATGGGAACTGATAAGATGGCACTGATGGGGGGCACTGATCGGTACCACTGATAGATGGCACTGATGGGCACTTATAGGTGGCACTGATGGCCACTGGTATCTGACACTGATGTGCAGCACTGTTGATGAGGCATTGATTGTGGGCACTAATAGGTGGCACTGTGGGCACTGATGGTTGGCACTGTGGGCACTAATGGGTGGCGCTGGTGGGCACTGGTAGGTGGCACTGTTGCCTACTGCTAGGTGGCACTGGCAGGTGGCACAAATGGGCACTGAGGAGCTGGTGGCAGCTCTCCATGATGGGGACTGATGTCCCTCTCACGGCCGCTGGTGATTTTTTTTTTTCTCCTCACGCTGTCAGCCAGAGGAGAAAAAATATTTGACATCACATGATCAGCTGTCATTGGCTGACAGCTGATCACGTGGTAAGGGGTCGGGATCGACCCCTTACTCCAATCTGTGATCCAGCGAGTCTAATAGACTCACTGATCACAGAGCGCACCGCGCGCGCCCTGCAGGAGGCACGGGAGGATGTCAATAGACGTACTCCCGGCAAAGCGGGTCCGTGGTGTAGCTGTCATTCGGCTATAGCGCGGATCTGAAGAAGTTAAAATGCCTCCAAAGACCCAACCGCAAACCCTGAAAGTGAGAAAAAGAAAAACAACAAATACAAACAACCAACATAACACAGACTCAAACTATGTAGGGCGGGCGGGCGGGAACGATTTCCTCCTCGTGTCTGCTGGCCGGATGTCCGCTCGGCTCACCCCTGCCCTCCCTCACTCCAGCTCCTGCAGTACCTCCCCCCACCACTTAACTGGCCAATCTATGACCTGCTCTAGTTGCCTGCAACAGTATTAACCCCCACTAGCCTGGCTCCCTTGTGCCCCTGTTCATGCAGCCCTGCGCTTTTTTTTTTCTTTATTTTGCTATGGGCTGTGCTTTTGTAATGTTTCCGAACTTCAGGTGCTTCCTGTAAGCTTCACTGAGTGCTGCTGGAATGTACAGTGGGAACTGCAGGTTCTGTTCCGTGGCAGCAGAATGATGTCCATGATAGACATGAGCTCCAGTGTTGTGTTCCCGCAGAGGCGTATCTAGTGAAAATGGCGCCTATGGCAAGCACTGAAACTGCGCCCCTGTCAAAACATTTGAAACCCATCTTTCAGATAACCTTAAAGCGGAGCTCCACCCTAAAGTGGAACTTCCGCTCATCGGATTCCTCCCCCCTTCCAGGTGTCACGATTGGCACCTTTCGGGGGGAGGGGGGACAGGATACCTGTCTTTGACAGGTATCCTTTCCCACTTCCGGAAGTATGCCACGGCGCGATTGCGCCGTGACATCACCGCGGGGCTCCCTCCTCCTCCCTCGGCCGCCGAGCTAATAGGAGAGAGGAGCGGGGCCTCGCGCATGCGCAGTAGGGTCCCCGGCGTGAAGCCGAAAGGCTACACTGCCGGGTTACCCTAACCGCAATGGCGGCGGCAGCAGCACCGCAATGCTGGCTTTTAATTTTTTTTTTTTTTTTTTTACCGGAACACCCCTTTAACAGAAAAGACAGCTAACAAAACGACAAATCAAGCTCTTTAATCTTTTAATTAACAAATTATGGATTGGCACTATAAAAAAAATTACAACTGAACCCTCCTTGCTTTCATTAATGCAAACTGGTCTATGATATGCTCAAAGTATTTTTTTTTCTGTTTCTACTCTGTCTATACTTAGCACACACAATGGTCTGCAGGCACACACTGATACAAAAATCACTGATCATGCCAACACTGGCACTCACAGTCATTTATATACATTGGTGACACACACATAATCGTTAACATACATACCTGTATGATGTCACTGTATCTATCTATCTCTCCCAATATATATATATATATATATATATATATATATATATATATATATATATATATATATATATATATATATATATATATATATATATATATATATATTTTTTTATTATTATTACAGGATATGGTCAGAGACTGCAGACATGGTACAAGAGCTCAAAGACTGCAGTTTCTGGCTTACCAACAGTCTATTTTCCAAGCACAGTTAGTAAGACAATAAATGGTTAAAAAGTCTGTGAAGATCCAAGCCTGACTAGCCTAAATCCTGAAAGGCCATATAAAAAACAAACAAATCATGCAGAGCACACAGGACTCTGGCACTAACAGCTGCAAATCATCAGGAATACAGTGTCACACTCTTGCAGCTTATTCCAGAAGTCTAATCATCAGTGTGCCCCCTGACCTGTGTGCAGTGTAAATAGATAAAGAGAAGAGCAAGGGGAATAATTTCCTAACCAGTGTGAGTGCTGGCTGATCTGCATAAAGGATAGCCCAGCTGCTGCTGCTTAGACTTCTGCAGCTGTGACACAGTGTGAGAGAGAGAGACCCATCTCCTGGTATCACCTTTGCCATGAGCACTCCTTCATCCTCATTACATGTCACACACAACGGGCACTCCTCCTGGTATCAGCTCTGTAATGAGCTCCCACCTTATCTATGATCTCCCTCCCTCCCCTGGTCAGCCTGTATCACTCACCTGTTCTGCTTGATGGTGTCTTTCAGGGCAGCCCAGGCCACAGCTTCCCCCCTCCTCCCGGGCACACCATCAGCAGCATGCAACAGGCGGCAGCCATCTCTCTCTTGTCATGTGATGGCAGTCGGCAGTCAGCTGACACTTCTGAGGACACTGATTGGCTAGGACACCCCTGCTATCTACTTAGCTAGTAGCTGGCTGCTACATCCCTCCCAGCATACTGTGTGGGCGGCGCCGGGTGAGAGCGGAGCAGTTCAAGTTTTTTAGGGGGGGGGGGGGGGGTCGGACACCTCAGCCCAGTTCAACCATGCCCAAAAACTATTTTTATGGAAACTACCCGGGACGGCCATAGGTTTAAAACCCGGGAATGTCCCAACAAAATTGTAACTGTTGCTGGCAAGTAGGTGATAAGTGCCTTGCTGCCCAGCCACTCACGAGCGCCCCCTTCACATGGCGCCCATGGCACTTGCCATAGCTGCCATACCCTGGATACGCCACTGTGTTCCCGTCCCCTCTCTCGGTTGTGCCATACGCAAAGCACAGCCCATTGATATTGCAGCTGTACGTTGTGGCCATTATGAGGGGCTTTTATTCAAACTGTTGGATTTTTTTAAATTCATTTTTTTATTATGAAGAATGTAACGGGAGGAACTGGAATACATGGAGGTGGGAAGATACACCCAAAACTGAACAGAAACAGAGTTTGGGATTTGGCAGGGAGAGCTTTCTGTTGGAGCATCCTAGGTATATAAGAAACCAGAGCCTGACCCATTCCAACAGGCTCCACCTATAAAGCTGATAAATACAAGAACCATGTGTTCTTACTTAAATCTTGGTGTTGTCCAGATCTGTGTAGTAATCCAACATGACACAACTTTTGTACTTTATTTATTACAAGTACTTACACTATAATGCCAAAATTATTGGAACACCTGCCTTTATGGGCACATGAACTTTAATGGCATCCCAGTCTTATGCCCCGTACACACGGTCGGACATTCCGACCACAAAATCCGTCAGATTTTTTCAGACAAATTTTGTCCGAAACTTGTGCTGCATACACACGGTCGGAAAATCTGATCGTTCCGAACAAGGTGACGTATAAACGACGGGACTACGTAGAGGCCAGTAGCCAATGGCTTTCATCTCCAAATTTCTTCTGAGCATGCGTGGCACTTTGTGCATCGGAATAATTTACACACGATCGGAAAAAGTCTGATCAGATTTTGTTGTCGGAAAATTTTAGATCCTGCTCTCAAATTTTTTCCGTCGGAAATTCCGATGGAAAAAGTCCGATAGAGCCCACACACGATCGGATTTTCCGACAACATAATCCGATCTGACTCTTTCCATCGGTATATCCGACCGTGTGTACGGGGCATTAGTCCGTAGGGTTCAATATTGAGTTGGCCCACCCTTTGCAGCTATAACAGCTTTAACTCTTCTGGGAAGGCTGTCCACAAGGTTTAGGAGTGTGTCTATGGGAATGTTTGACCATTCTTCCAGAAGCACATTTGTGAGGTCAGGCATTGATGTGGACGAGAAGGCCTGGCTCATAGTCTCCACATAATGCATCCCAAAGGTGTTCTATCACTCACTCACCCATGTTTTTATGGACCTTGCTTTGTGCACTGGTCCAAATCATTTGGTGGAGGGGGGATTATGGTGTGGGCTTGTTTTTCAGGGGTTGGGCTTGGCCCCTTAGTTCCAGTGAAGGGAACTCTTAAGGCATCAGCATACCAAGACAGTTTGGACAATTTCATGCTCCCAACTTTGTGGTAACAGTTTTCTAATGGCCTCTTCCTGTTCCAACATGACTGCGCACCAGTGCATAGTGTATAGTATATAGTGTGTATAGTGCTGTCAATTTACGCAGCACTTTACATATTTATTGTACATTTACATCAGTCTCTGCCTTAAAGGAGATTTCAGTTTGTGGTGCTCAGCTACAGTATGGTTCCAGCTTTAATGTCATTGACAGATCATGGTCAGCTACTGACAATCGGAAGGCCGTAGGCTCCCGCTGATGTTAACACTGTACAGCCAATCGCATTGCCTCAAGATCAGGAGCCTTGCCTACCAGCCATAGCCCATTAACTACTAGCTGACCGCAGAACAGCCATCAGGCCTGACAACCAACCTTCCATAGGGCCTACCCACTGGCTGTACCACGCTCACTGATGTCCCCCTCCTCCTCCTTCCCATATCCTCTTCCTCCTCCTCCTCCAGTCCCAACTCCCCATCCCATGTCCTCCTCTTAAAATCTCATCTCCCCCATCCCATTTCCCCCTCATCCATCCCATGTCCTCTTCCATCCTATGTCCTCTTCCTCCTCCAGTCCCTTCTCCTCCATCCCATGTCCTTCTTCTCCTCCTTCCCACGTCCTCCTCCTCCATCCCATGTCGTCCTCCTCCAGCTCCATCCCATGTCCTCTTCCTCCTCCAGTCTCATCATCTCCATCCCATGTCCTTCTTCTCCTCCATCCCATGTCCTCCTCCTCTTCCATTCCATGTCCTCTTCCCCCATCCCATGTCCTCCTCCTCCCCATGTCCTCTTCCTCCTCCTTCAGTCCCAACTCCCCATCCCATGTCCTCCTCTTGCAATCTCATCTCCTCCATCCCATGTCCTCCCCCTTCCCATGTCCTCTTCCTCCTGCTCCTTCAGTCCCATCTCCTCCATCCCATGTCCTCATCTTACAATCTCATCGCGCCCATCCCATTTCCCCTCATCCATCCCATGTCCCCCTCCTCCTCCATCACGTGTCCTCCTCCTCCATGCCAAAGCTGATATCCAGAGTGACAGAATTGCAGGGAAAATTGGTAAAATGCAGCAATCTATAAGAGCCACAGTCCCCCCACTAGGCATGAGGCAATGCGTGATGACATCCAGACTTAGGTATTAGATATTAGGGATTCTGTATCCTTGCTGGAATATTTGTGCGGCACTCTGTAGTGGTCAAAAGACCGAATCAGGCTCAAATAGATTATAAGCATAGCAGCAAGCATAGCGAAGGGAGATTAGATGTGAGCATGAAGACCAGAGACACAAAGCAATAACAGGACAGATTCTATAAGTAGCAGACCCACATCTAAAGTTACCGTATTTATCGGCGTATAACACGCACCAGCGTATAACACGCACCCCAAGTTTAGGAGGAAATTTTAAGGAAAAAAAGTTTTAGGAGAGAAGTTTAGGGGAAAAAAAAACTTACATTTAAGCGTCATTTGCAGCTTGCTCAGCGTCATTTGCAGCTTGCCCAGCGTCATTTGCAGCTTGCCCAGCGTCATTTGCAGCTTGCCCAGCGTCATTTGCGGCTTGCCCAGCGTCATTTGCAGCTTGCCCAGCGTCATTTGCGGCTTGCCCAGCGTCATTTGCAGCTTGCCCAGCGTCATTTGCAGCCTTTCCCAGCGTCATTTGCAACCTGCCCAGCGTCATTTGCAACCTGCCCAGCGTCATTTGTAGCTTGCCCAGCGTCATTTGTAGCTTGCCCAGTGTCATTTGCAGCTTGCTAGTGTCATTTGCAGTTTGCCAGCGTTTAAATTTCCCGGCGTGAGACAAACCGCGCATGCGCGGCCGAAAAAGACCGAACCGCGACTGTTCGGCTCCGCTCGGAGTCCCGCCTCCCTGCTGTTTCGGGAGCGAGCGCAGGGAGGCGAGACTACGAGCGGAGCTGAACAGCCGGCTTCGGTCTTTTTCGGCCGCGCTTCGGCTTTTTCCGGCCTTTTTCGGCTGCGATTCGGCCTTTTTCGGCCGCGGTCGCCATTTTTGTCATTTTTTTTTGGGGTATCGGCGTATAACACGCACCCACGACTTTCCCCCGATTTTAAGGGGGAAAAAGTGCGTGTTATACGCCGATAAATACGGTACTTGGGGGGATACATAAATTGTGGGATATCAAAGTAATCTAGCCACTACCAATAACATAACGTTCCACTTAGCACATGTGTGTGCAGACACAGCCACTCACCAACATCTACAGGGGGGAGGAGCCAGGACATTAATGCAAAAAAGAGGTAGAAGGGAACCCTGTCTTAGCTCATGACTGGAGATGCGTGTCAGGGACAGTGAAGTGCTCTTCCTGCCAATCACCTCTGATCCCTCCCCAGCACTCTGCTCCCCATCTCCTCAATCTGCTGCCTGGTTGCATGTAAGCAATCTCTGTCTCATCCCATCTTATCCTCCTGCCGCTCCCCCGGCGCTGATCTCTTCCTGCCGCGCCCCCTGCGCTCCCCCGGTGCAGCTCTACCACCTGTGATGTGAAGGAGATCAGGTGATTGGGGAGCGGCAGGAGGAGAACAGCAGATGAGACCGGGAGATGCCCCTCCCAATTTCAGTCCTATTCCCGGGCACCAGGACCTGTCTCATGGCCCTGAGACCCTCTATACCAGGGGTCTCAAACTGGTGGCCCTCCAGCTGTTGCAAAACTACAAGTCCCATGAGGCATTGCAAGGCTGACAGCTACAAGCATGACTCCCTCAGGCAGAGGCATGATGGGACTTGTAGTGTAGCAACAGCTGGAGGGCCACTAGTTTGAGACCCCTGCTCTATACTTTCAACCACTACGCCACACTGGGGCAATGCCAAGCTCACTCCTCACTGGCGCCGTCGATTAGATGCCTCTGGATGCTCTTCTTCGATTGGTGGAGAAGGAGGTGGGCAGAAAGAGTCGCTACTGTGGCTGTCAATCATCCAGCCTTCAGGCAGCAGATACCTGGGGGGCCCTAGCTGCTCAGGACATCCAGGCCCCTTGGGATGCCCAGGCCCCTTACATGAGTGTGGGATGTACTCCCCTGATGGCGGCCCTGGCTGACCGCCTTATAGCACTTTAACTGCTACAGGGCGGCAGCTATGTGGTGGAGCGTGTATATATACAGCCTGCAGGGGACGAGTGCACGCTGCCAACATGCCTCTTCGCTATGATTATTCACAGCAGAAGCCGACAGCACCCGCTGATTGTCAGGCAGAGACACAGAATGGAGCTCTGCCTATGTAAACAAGGCAGAGCTCCATTCTGACAGGGGAGAAGGGATGGATTCCCGTAGTAAAAGCAGCATACATAGTAAGTACAAACACTGGCTAGGCACACAGTTAACCCTTTGATCGCCCCAAATGTTTATCCCCTTCCCAGCCAGTGTCATTAGTACAGTGACCGTGCATATTTTTAGCACTGATCACTGTATTTGTGTCACTGGTTCCCACAAAGTGTCAAAAGGCTCAGTAAGTGTGCAATTTTCCGTCGTAATATCACAGTCCTGCTATAAAGGGGTGTTCCAGTGAAATTTTTTTTTTTTAAAAGTCTGTTTTTTTGGGGGGCTGTAAAAAAAAAAAAAAAAGACAATTTAAAAAAATATATATTATTTTTTACTTTCTGCTGTACAACATATCCAATTAAAATTTTTTTTAGAAAATCGAATTCCTTCATAAATTTAGGCCAATATGTATTTTGCTACATGTTTTTGGTAAAAAAAAAAAAAAAACTTGCAATAAGCATATATTGATTGGTTTACGCAAACGTTATAGCATTGATAAACTATGGGATGTATACTGGAATTTTTTCATCAGCAACTTATAGTGGAAAAACAATAGCATTAATATTCTTAAAATTAATTTTAAAAAAAAGGGATTTTTTTTTTTTTTTTTTACTTACCAGAAACCCCTGTTGCAGGTTGTAATACTCACAGTTTAAATGGTTTCCAAGGGAGATCGGTAATTGGGTGGACAGCAACAAATCACAATATTAATAACATGTCTCATTTATATTGGTTCTGTTACAGAAAGAAGGGAAGGAGAAATAATATTTATCGGTGCTTGGCTTGGCTGCCGGAATAATTGATGCCTCCCATGAAACAAGCCGTTCGAGATTACCAAAGACGGTTTTCGAATTTTCGTTTTTGAAGGAGGGTACAAACACATGGAGGTGCTTGCGCTCCTAAGCTCAGCAGACCTCGTAGCTATTGCAGATGTTTTTGCTTACAAAGATCTGTGGGAACTCTATGGAGTCTTTCGCTGTTAGAAAACAAATTCCAGGGTGTTTGCTATCCAAAGCTGCTGACCTCAGCCCTCAGTTATTATTGGACAGCATCAAGCTAAAATAGTCTTTTCTGATTTTTTGAATAATAAACCAAAGCTGACAAATATCAAATTCACATTTTGAACATGTGAAGGACAAGTGCGGAGAAAAATGCCAAGAACATCCACAGCTACGCTTCTAAAAACAAATAGTAGTGAAGAGACTGTACTCCTTCAAACAAAACATTGATCCGGGGAAAAAGCTGTAAAAGAATAGATCTATTATTAAAGCAGAACTCCAGGAAAACTGGTTGAAATTCTGTTCATCCAGTCTTGTGGTTCTCACCTCCACCAAAAAAGTGACAAAAGTGTTAAAAATGACAGGAGACGGTCTTTGACAATTCCTTTATTAAAGTCTTCTTTCTTCTGGTCTTCTTCCTTCTTCCTTTCTTCATCCTTCGGTTTCTTCATCTTCTTCCTCCATCTTCTTCTCCTCCAATCCGCTTCTTCTTCCTCCGGTGTTCTCGTCCGGCATCTTCCTCCACGGCGTCTCTTCTTCGTTATTGGCCGCTCCGTGCAATGGGAGGCTCCCGCTGTGTGACGCTTCTCTTCTTCTGACAGGTCTTATATAACGGAGGCCGGGCCACCCGGTGACCCCGCCCCCCTTTGATGCATGGAACTGGAAGAAGAGAAGCATCACACAGCAGGATCCTCCCATTGTGCGGAGCGGGCCGATAACGAAGAAGAGACGCCATGGAGGAAGATGCCGGACGAGAAGGCCGGCGCAAGAAGAAGCAGATCGGAGGAAGAAGATGGAGGAAGAAGATGAATAAAACGAAGAATGAAGAAAGGAAGAAGGAAGAAGAAAGAAGACTTTAATAAAGGAATTGTCAAAGACCATCTCCTGTAATTTTTAACACTTTGGTCACTTTTTTGGTGAAATGGTAGGGGTACCCCCTTACCATTTCACACAGGGGAGGAGGCTGGGATCTGGGGGTCCTCTTGTTAAAGGGGGCTTCCAGATTCCGATAAGCCCCCTGCCCGCAGACCCCCACAACCACCGGCCAGGGTTGTGGGGATGAGGCCCTTGTCCGCATCAACATGGGGACAAGGTGCTTTGGGGGGACCCCAAAGCATCCTCTCAATGTTGAGGGCATGTGGCCTGGTACAGTTCAGGAGGGGGGCGCTCTCTCGTCCCCCCCTATTTTTCTGCGGCCTGCCAGGTTGCGTGTTCGGATAAGGGTCTGGTATGGATTTTGAGGGGGACCCCCACACCATTTTTTTTTGGCGCGGGGTTCCCCTTAAAATCTATGCCAGACCTGAAGGGCCTGGTATGGATTTTGAGGGGGGCCCCCACGCCATTTTTTTTCTTGGCACGGGGTTCCCCTTAATATCCATAACAGACCTGAAGGGCCTGGTATGGATTTTGAGCGGGACCCCCACACCAGTTATTTTTTTTTTTTGGAGTGGGGTTCCCCTTAATATCCTTGCCAGACCTGTAGGGCCTGGTATGGAATTTCGGGGGACCCCCACGCATTTCTTTTCTTCATTTTTTTTATTTTCTTAATGCTAACATGACCTGTGTTCAAATAGCCTTTAAAAAACCCATAGAAGTAAACCAGCGCAAAAAAAAAAAAGTCAAGTTGAGATGTGCGCCTGTTCAACTTATGCAAATCAACCTACGTGGCTTGACATTTACTAAGATTTTGCCGGCGCAGTGAATCAGAGCACATGAACGGGCACAAATGCCGCTTGTGCATGCGCAGTACATAAATTGACCTAGCGCAGTTACAAGTGTATGTGCAGGCGCAGCAAGCCTGCTCAGAGAAAGTCAATTTTCCATTCTATTTTGGGCATATTTGTTACTTGGACAGTCATATCTACACTTCATCACATCACCCACATCACCCCCATAATATTGCCACTTCCAGCTTCTTTTATTTTCTGAGCTGAAGAATTCTTACGCCAGGTCTATAGCGGCGCACATATCGCACCCGCCGGGGTGCCGGCAACATGATAGTAAATGGGGAATTGCGCTGTGCTGCGCTACAGGCGCAAATGCTTTGTGAATACGAAAACGGCAGTTGCGCGTCGGCATGCGCCGCAACTCATGGCACAAATGCTTGGTAAATCAGCCCCTATATCTAGTCTCCCACAGTACACAGAACATGGAAATGCAATTATTTTAGTAAATATAAACTGCTAAATACATTTTCCTATCAGCAATATATACAGTAGCTTGTGGCTTCTATCAGTGTCTGGTTAAAGCTTGTAGGAGGAGTTTTCATTCTATTCTTACTGTCCTATGAGGCTGCAGGACCCACGACCCTCTGTCTGGGGAGTGCTGATTGGCCCTGTGCTGATGACATGCATCCTCCAAAGAAAAAACTCTCTAGCAAAACACACAAAACTGAGCAAAACTGTCAGAAACCATGAATCAGACTGAGACAGAAGTACAGTTAAATCACACTTGTTTAATAATAATATTAATAAAAAAAGGTAAACAGAGTAAAGAGTCAAAACATAGCCAGAGTTCAGGAACCAGAACGGATAGTCAGACAGGCCAAAACGTCAGGGAGCCAGAGATGAGCGTATTAGAACAGCAAGCAGGATCTGGAGCCAGAAGGAATGTCAGCCAAGCAAGTCTTTAACAGGAACACAGGCGAGTGTCTCTAGAGATGTGACCAAGGCGAAGGCAGAGATCATCTGGGCTGGACAGCTTAAGTAGGCAGGACTGACAAACAGGATATCATCAACAGGTGAGTCACTGTGGAGAGATAGGAGCTGGCAATTAGCCAACATCTGAGCGGCCAGCTTAGAAAAGGAAGGGCTGAGCCCAGCCCTGACAAAAACACACCAAACTGAGCATGTGCAGAGTGCTCCCAAGGCGCTGTACTATTAGGAGATGTATTGGGGACAGTGGAAGAAGGGGAGGATCAGAGAAGACAGCTTTTTTACACAATGCCGACCGCCCCATGTAGATATACGTCGGCAGAATGGCACGTACAGGCAGAACCACGTACCTGTACGTGCCATTCTTCAGGCGGTTGGGGGGTCCGATCGGACCCCCCTCCGCCGGCGGGGACGGTCGGCATCGCTTCAGGAGCGATCCGGGACGAGGGGACGGCCAGTGGTTTCTGGCCACCCCCTCGCGATCGCTCCTGGCGAATGAAAAGCTTCCCCTTCCTGTCTATTGTATAGACAGGAAGGCGGAAGTGATGTCACGCTCGGTGCGCCGGTCTATGTGACCGGAACGCCGAGCAGAGAAGATGTAAAGGTTAGTGCACAAACAGTACACTGACACCAGTACACATAGGCACACAATCCACCCCCCTGTCACCCCCAGATCACCCCCCAGATCACCCCCTCCCCCCCCAGTCACAGTGTCACTAATTGCAGTGATCATTTATTTACTGATCACTGCAGTTAGTGTCAGTGTGACTGTAATAACTGTCAGGGCAGTTAGTTTTAGGTCCTAGGTAGCCCCCTACCCCCCCCCCTAAAGGTTTAACCCCCGGATGGCCCCTAGTTAACCCCTTCACCCCCTTTTGCCAGTGTCACTAAGCGATCGTTTTTCTGATCGCTGCATTGTGTCGCTAGGTAACCATTTTTTTTTTATTTTAACCGCCATGTTTTATATAGGTTCATAAATAGTTTTATAGGTCAGGTACCCCCATATTACAACCTAAATAAAGGTTTTAACCCCCTGATTGCCCCTAGAGTTAACCCTTTCACCAGTAATCACCGTATAACTGTCACTGGTGACGCTGGTTAGCCAGTTAGTTATTTCGTTATTTAGGTTCCCCGTCAGGTTTTTATATAGCGTCAGGTACCCCCATATATTACCTAATAAAGGTTTAACCCCCTGATTGCCCCTAGTTAACCCTTTCACCCCCCCCCTTTTGCCAGTGTCACTAAGCGATCGTTTTTCTGATCGCTGCATTAGTGTCGCTAGGTAACCAGTTTTTTTTTAGGTTAACCGCCATGTTTATATAGGTTCATAAATAGGTTTATAGGTCAGGTACCCCCATATTACAACCTAAATAAAGGTTTTAACCCCCTGATTGCCCCTAGAGTTAACCCTTTCACCAGTGATCACCGTATAAAATGTCACTGGTGACGCTGGTTAGCCAGTTAGTTATTTCGTTATTTAGGTTCCCCGTCAGGTTTTTATATAGCGTCAGGTACCCCCATATATTACCTAATAAAGGTTTAACCCCCTGATTGCCCCTAGTTAACCCTTTCACCCCCTTTTGCCAGTGTCACTAAGCGATCGTTTTTCTGATCGCTGCATTAGTGTCGCTAGGTAACCAGTTTTTTTTTGTATTACTGTTACGGGTGACGCTGGTTAGTTAGCTTGTTTTTTATACTGTCAGGGCACCCGCCATTTATTACCCAATAACGGTTTAACCCCCTGATCGCCCGGCGGGTGATATCAATTAGGTTTTAGGGTCAAATAAGGTCTGCGTCGCCCCAGGTTAGTGCCAGTACCGCAAACACCCACGCGCAAAGCATACACCTCCCTTAGTGGTATAGTATCTGAACAGATCAATATCTGATCTGATCAGATCTATACTAGCGTCCCAGCAGTTTAGGGTTCCAAAAAAACGCATTGTTAGCGGGATCAGCCCAGATACCTGCTAGCACCTGCGTTTTCCCCCTCCGCCCCCCCCCCCCCCCCCCAAGTGCAGTATCGATCGATCACTGTCACTTACAAAACACTAAGCACACATAACTGCAGTGTTCGCAGAGTCAGGCCTGATCCCTGCGATCGCTAACATTTTTTTTGTGGTAGCGTTTTGATTCAGTCGCTAACAGTCAGGAGCTTTTTTACCTGTGAATCTCAAAAAAATAAAAAAAACAAAAATAGTTGTCGTTTTATTGTTCTCTCTCTCTCTCTATTGTTGCTCTTTTTTTACTCCATTCTATTCTGCAATGTTTTATTATGTTTTATCATGTTTTATCATGCTTGCTTTTCAGGTATGTAATTTTGTTTACTGTGTTTTAGTGTTAAGCATTTTTTTGTTTTCAGGTGCGCCATTCAGTTGCAGCGCGGATTTATTTATCTTGACAGCAACAGCGTTTGCTCCCACGATACATAAAGCCGCGACTCCAACGCTGTAGGAGGTGATTTCACCACCACAGTTAAAAAAAAGAGCATATGTGCCGAAGCATGGGGGCAGCAGGGGGGGCGGAGGAGCGATTGGCTCCTAATGCCACGTACATACGGTCGAAATTCCGACCGTGTGTACACGGCATAACTTTTGCGGGAGGATGCCCCCATGCATCGGCATATATAAATGGTGCATGTATGCCCATCATTAGAAGTGGGTGGATGAAGGGAGGTATTCTAATGGTGGGCATACCCACCAATCAATCTCTTTTTTTTTTCGTTCAGCCAAGAGGCTGCATGAAAAAAAAAAAAGATTACAATATATGTCCAGTATGTTGCTGGACTTTGAATGGTTATACCAGAATGATGCCTGCAGGTTTAGGTATCATCTTGGTATCATTCTTTTCAGCCAGTGATCGGCTTTCATGTAAAAGCAATTCTAGCGGGTAATTAGCCTCTAGACTGCTTTTACAAGCAGTAGGAGGGAATGTCCCCCCTCCCGGATATAAACCGCGCCATTGGGAAATTGGGAAAGCATTTTATCACACCAATCTTGGTGTGGTCAGATGCTTTGAGGGCAGAGGAAAGATCTAGGGTCTAATAGACCCCAATTTTTTCAAAAAAAGAGTACCTGTCACTGCCTATTGCTATCATAGGGGATATTTACATTCCCTGAGATAACAATAAAAATCATAACAAAGAAAAAAAATGGAAGGAACAGTTTAAAAATAGAATAAAAAAGCTAAATAAATAAAAAAAAAACTAAAAAAAAAAAAAAAAAAAAAAAAGCACCCCTGCCCCCCCTTCTCTTGCGCAAAGGCGTACACAAGCGTTGGTCTGGCGTCATATGTAAACAGCAATTGCAGCATGCATGTGAGGTATCACCGCGAAGGTCAGATCGAGGGCAGTAATTTTAGCAGTAGACCTCCTCCGTGAATCTAATGTGGTATCATGTAAAGGCTTTTAAAGGCTTTTAAAAATGTATGTAGTTTGTCGCCACTGCGTGTTTGTGCGCAATTTTAAAGCATGTCGTGTTTGGTATCCATGTACTCGGCCTAAGATCATATTTTTTATTTCATCAAAAATTTGAGCAATATAGTGTGTTTTAGTGCATTAAAATAAAAAAAAGTGTATTTTTTCCACAAAAAATGCGTTTGAAAAATCGCTGCGCAAATACTGTGTGGAAAAAAAAAAAAATGCAACACCCACCATTTTAATCTGTAGGGCCTTTGCTTTAACAATATATATAGTGTTTGGGGGTTCAACGTAATTTTCTTGCAAAAAAAAAAATATGTTTTCATGTAAACAAAAAGTGTCAGAAAGGGCTTTGTCTTCAAGTGGTTAGAAGAGTGGGTGACGTGTGACATAGGCTTCTAAATGTTGTGCATAAAATGCCAGGACAGTTCAAACCCCCCCCAAATGACCCCATTTTGGAAAGTAGACACCCCAAGCTATTTGCTGAGAGCAATGTTGAGCCCATTAAATATTTTTTTTTTTTGTCCCAAGAGATTGAATAATGAAAAAAAAAAAATATATATATATATTTTTTACAAAAAGTTGTCACTAAATGATATATTGCTCAAACATGTCATGGGCATATGTGGAAATACACCCCAAAATACATTCTGTTGCTTCTCCTGAGTACGGGGATACCACATGTGTGGGACTTTTTGGGAGCCTAGCTGCGTACGGAACCCCAAAAACCAAGCACCGCCTTCAGGCTTTCTAAGGGAGTAATTTTTTTATTTCACTTCTCACTGCCAATCACAGTTTCGGAGGCCATGGAATGCCCAGATGGCATAAAACCCCCCAAAATGACCCCATTTTGGAAAGTAGACACCCCAAGCTATTTGCTGAGAGGTATTGTGAGTATTTTGCAGATGTCGCTTTTTGTCACAAAGTTTTGAAAATTGAAAAAAAAAAAAAAAAAAAATTTTTTTTCTTTACTTTCTTCATTTTCAAAAACAAATGAGAGCTGTAAAATACTCACCATGCCTCTCAACAAATAGCTTGGGGTGTCTACTTTCCAAAATGGGGTCATTTGGGGGGGTTTTGTGCTATTTTGGCATTTTATGGCCTTCGAAACTGTGATAGGTAGTGAGGAGTGAAATCAAAAATTTGCACCCTTAGAAATCCTGAAGGCGGTGCTTGGGTTTCGGGGCCCCGTACGCGGCTAGGCTCCCAAAAAGTCCCACACATGTGGTATCCCCATACTCAGGAGAAGCAGCAAAATGTATTTTGGGGTGCAATTCCACATATAACTATGGCATGTGTGAGCAATATATCATTTAGTGACAACTTTTTGAAGAAAAAAAAAAATTATTTTTTATTTTTGTCTTTATTCAATCACTTGGGACTAAAAAAAAAAATATTCAATGGGCTCAACATGCCTCTCAGCAAATAGCTTGGGGTGTCTACTTTCCAAAATGGGGTCATTTGGGGGGGTTTTGTACTTCTCTGCCATTTTAGCACCTCAAGAAATGAAATAGGCAGTCATAAATTAAAAGCGGTGTAAATTCCAGAAAATGTACTCTAGTTTGTAGACGCTATAACTTTTGCGCAAACCAATAAATATACGCTTATTGGCATTTTTTTTACTAAAGACATGTGGCTGAATACATTTTGGCCCAAATGTTTGACTAAAATTGAGTTTATTAGATTTTTCTTATAACAAAAAGTAGAAAATCTCTTTTTTTTTCAAAATTTTCGCTCTTTTTCCGTTTATATCGCAAAAAATAAAAATCACAGAGGCAATCAAATACCATCAAAAGAAAGCTCTATTTGTGGGAAGAAAAGGACGCAAATTTCGTTTCGTTACAAAATTGCATGACCGCACAATTACCAGTTAAAGTAGTGCAGTGCGAAATTGAAAAAAGACCTCTGGTCCTTAAGCTGACAATTGGTCCGGGGCTGAAGTGGTTAAAGGTAGTGGCTGCATTCGTTTTTATTTTTTAGACACAAATAGAGCTTTCTTTTGGTGGTATTTTGATCACCTCTTGGTTTTTTATTTTTTGTTAAAAAAATGAAGAAAGACAGAAAAATTTGAAAACAAAAACAAAACGGTTTTATATTTTGTTATAAAATTTTGCAAACCGGTAATTTTTCTCCTTCATTGATGTACACTGATGAGGCTGCACTGATGGGCACTAATATGTGGTACTGATCAGGCGGCACTGATGGGCACTGATAAAGCGGCACTGATGGGCACTGATGAGGCGGCACTGGTGGGCACTGAGAGGTGGCACAGCTGGGTGGCACGGATGGGTGGCACTGGGTGGCCCTGATGGGCAGCACTGGAGGGCATTGATAGGTGGCACTGAAGGGCACTGATAGCTGGCACTGATGGGTGGCATTGATGGGTGGCACTGATGGGTGGCAGTAATGTAGGGTGACCAGACATCCACGGTTTCCGGGTACAGTCCCCGGATTGAGGACACTGTCCCTGGACCAAGTCTGTCCTGGTTTTGTCCCCGGACCAAGTCTGTTCTGGTTTTGTCCCCGGATTGGAATTTGAACAGGGGGTAGGGCAATTTCAAAGACAGCCCGTGCAGAATAAAAAAAATAATCTGAATTGCCCCCCCCCCTCCTCCTCTGCCGCTCCTACTAGCTTATGGGGGTTTATTTTTTTACATTATTTGTGCCCCTTTCTGATGATCATGTTCTGGTCGGAGGGGACTATTTCTTCAGTTTCGAAGCGCATGCTCATTCAGCTCCGCTCGCATGTTCTCCTGCCTTGGCTCATGTCCCAGCCAGCGGCCTGCCTGTTTATCTCCTTGCCTTTCCTGGTGGATTGATCTTCCTCTGCTCCCCACCCAGTAGTACCTGGGGTCCGGAGAGTAAGACTTGACAGGCTGTGAGGCGGGCGGCGGCAGCGGAGATGGGCAAAGAGTCGCCGATTGCTGCCATTACTAGTAAAAAAAAAAATATGTCCCCGGATTTCATTTTAAAAATCTGGTCACCTTACAGTAATGGGCACTGGTAGGTGACACTGATAGGCAGCACTGCTAGATGGCACTGATGAGGCACTGATTGGTATCACTGGTGGGTATTGATAGGTGGCACTCTTGGGCATTGATAGGTTGAACTGATTGGTGGCACTGATATTCACTGGTGGGGACCGATTGATGGCACTGTGGGCACTGACAGGTGGCACTGACAGGCAGTACTGGTTGGCACAGATGAGGCAGTTGTGCCTCTTCCTGTTCGGGACCAATGTCCCTTCAACAGAAGCTGGTGATCGACTTTTTTTTCTCCTCATGCTGTCAGCGTGAGGAGAGAAAAAAAAGATTACTGAGCTTCTGTTTACATCATGTGATCAGCTTTCATTGGCTGACAGCTGATCATGTGGTAAAGAGCCAGAATCTGTGATCACCCTAGTCTCATTGACCCGCACGGGGCGCGTGGAAAGGGCCGTCTATTGATGGCCTCCCGGCAACGTAGAAATCATTCGGCTATAGCGCAGACGGAAAGAGGTTAAGGCAGGCCATACATGGAGCAAATTTCCTGAAACAGACAGTGTTGACAGGGGAATCCCTCTTGCCAAGCCATTATATTCTTCCGGCGGGAGAAGACAGTGATTATTGCTAGATCTGGAGAGCTTTATGCCCTTTTTGCCTGTCCACCAAACCAAACATCTGGCTGTGCAGAAATTCATTCATCATTCGCTAAGGAACCTCTATGTTTACCAGGACACTGGCAGCCGTCTTAAGCCCCATACACACGGTCGGACAATCCGCAGACCAGGTCGGTCGGATCCTGTCCGTCATACTTTGTCTGATGTTGGTTTTGCGTACACACGATCGGACAAAGTTGTCGGAAAATCCGATCATTCTGAACGTGGTGACGTTTGTTGCCTACGACGGGACTACGTAGAGGCTAGTAGCCAATAGCTTTGGTCTTGTAATGTGATGTGAGCATGCGTAGCACTTTGTCCGGTCGGACAACCGTACACACGATCGGATTTGGTGTGATCGGACCGTGTTGTCGGCAAATCTTTCCAGCAGGAGATAAGACTTTGTCCGTCGGACAAACCGACGAACACTGTCCGATGGTGCATACACACGGTATGATTTTTCAACAACCTTGTCCGATCGGACAAAATCCATGAAAAAGTCCGACCGTGTGTATGGGGCTTTAGATGTAACAACCAATGACACATCTCTGGCCCTATTCATCTGCCAGGCAGGGATCTATCAGTTGGGACTACAGTCCATCAGGAGAAGATTGTTGGTGCTGGTCATCACTTTTTGTTTGCGGCGGGTTGCCAAGATTGGCATTTATTGTGATTGACGATAAATCTATATTGCTGGATGACGTGATTGACAATGGATTTAGATTTTTTTTTTGAGAATGAGTAACCAAGGGTACTATGTAGTCCTTGCACAGTCCAGTAGGGTAAAGGGCCAGATATCTAGTACCCCCCCATATCTTAAAGGGGCTTCCAGATTCTGATACGTCCCCACTTTTAAACCTCAACATCCACCGGGCCAGAGATGTGGGAAAGAGGCCCTTGTTCCCATCAAACCTTGCCAGTTTGTCCCCATGGAAAGGTACCTTCCCCATGTTGAGGGTATGTGGCCTGGTATGATTCACAAGGGGTGTGTATGCTCGCTGCCCTCCCTTTCCTTGTCTGCAGGCTGCATGCTCAGATAAAGGTCTGGTATCGATTTTTAGGAGGTTCCCACTTAACCGCTTAAGGACCGCCTCCTGTAGATTTACATCAGCAGAATGGCACGGCTGGGCAGAAGCACGTACCGGGCGGTGCACTCGCGACCCGGTCCTGAGCTCCGTGACTGCGGCCGCGGGACCAGCGGACCCAATCGCCGCTGGTGTCCCGCAATCGGGTCACAGAGCTGAAGAACTGGGAGAGGTCTATGTAAACAAACCTCTCCCCGAGCTTCCTACACTGCATGTCACTGATCGGCTGTTCCCTTTCATCGGGAAAGCCAATCAGTGACGTCAGACTTAACCACTTCAATACCGGCCGCCGTCATATGACGTCCACAAGGTGGATCTCCCATTCTGGGTGGACGTCATATGACGTCCTCCTATTCCCGGCCGTCAAGGGGGCGCGCGCGCGCCACCCGCGGCACGCGCACGCGCGGCGTTGCTCGGGATCCGGTGCGCGTGCTCGGCGGCCGCGATGTCCGCGGGGAACCCGCGATTGCCCGGGAAAACAGCGGGACCATGGAGCTGTGTGTGTAAACACACAGCTCCACGTCCTGTCACTGGAGAGGAGACCGATGGTGTGTTCCCAGTACAGAGGAACACCGATTGGTCTCCTCCCCTTGTGAGTCCCCACCCCCTACAGTTAGAATCACTTGCAGGGAACATATATTAACCCCTGCAGCGCCCCCTAGTGTTAACCCCTTCCCTGCCAGTCACATTTACACAGTAATCAGTGCAATTTTTTAGCAACGATCGCTGTGTAAATGTGAATGGTCCAAAAATGTGTCAAATGTGTCCGAAGTGTCCGCCGCAAAGTCGCAGTCACGAAAAAAAACGCAGATCGCCGCCATTACTAGTAAAAAAATAATAATAAAAATGCAATAAATCTATCTCCTATTTTGTAAACGCTATAACTTTTGCGCAAACCAATCAATAAACGCTTATTGCGATTTTTTTTACCAAAAATATGTAGGAGAATACGTATCGGCCTAAACTGAGTAAAAAATTTAGTTTTTTTTTCAAAAAAATTGGATATTTAGTATAGCAAAAAGTAAAAAATATATTTTTTTTTTTCAAAATTGTCGCTCTTCTTTTGTTTATGGCGCAAAAAATAAAAACCGCAGAGGTGATCAAATACCACCAAAAGAAAGCTCTATTTGTGGGAAAAAAAAGGACGTCAATTTTGTTTGGGTGCAACGTCGCACGACCGCGTAATTGTCAGTTACAGCGACGCAGTGCCGAATCGCAAAAAGTGCTCTGGTAAGGAAGGGGGTAAAATCGTCTGGGGCTGAAATGGTTAAAGCCACGCCCCCTACTGTAAAAAAAAAAAACAAACACACGTCACACTAACCCCCTCCCCGCCCCCTAGTGGTTAACTCAAATAGCACTGATTTCTGTATAAATGACAATGGTCCCAAAAATGTGTCAAAAATGTCCGATGTGTCCGCCATAATGTCGCAGTCACAATAAAAATCGCTGATCACCGCCATTACTAGTAAAAAAAAAACATATTAATAAAAATGCTATAAAACTATCCCCTATTTTGTAAACGCTATAACTTTTGCGCAAACCAATCAATAATCGCTAATTGCGATTTTTTTTACCAAAAATATGTAGAAGAATACGTATCGGCCTAAACTGAGGAAAAAAAATGTTTTTTTATATATTTTTGGGGGATATTTATTATAGCAAAAAGTAAAAAATAATGCATTTTTTTCAAAATTGTCGCTCTTTTTTTGTTTATAGCGCAAAAAATTAAAACCGCAGGGGCGATCAAATACCACCAAAAGAAAGCTCTATTTGTGGGAAAAAAAGGACGCCAATTTTGTTTGGGAGCCACGACCGCGCAATTGTCAGTTAAAGCGACGCATTGCCGTATCGCAAAAAGGGTCCTTTGGCTGACAATTGGTCCGGAGCTGAAGTGGTTAATGTACTCTTAGAAAAAAGTTGCATTGCCGAATCGCAAAAAGGCTTAAGTGGTTAAAATCTATACGAGACCATCATGAAAAATAAGGCTCTGGTATGCATTTTATAGGGAAGAACCCCTATAATTTTTTTATAAAGCAATGTTATAGACAATGTTTTTTTTTCTTTCTAAAATGTGCAGGTTTAGAGCATCCCCCCAACATGTTATTTAAAGGAATTGTGTATTTTTAACCACTTTCAGACCGGACCATTTTGCTGGCTTAAGACCAGAGCACTTTTTGCGATTTAGCACTGCGTTGCTTTAACTGACAATTGCGCAGTCGTGCGGCGTGGCTCCCAAACAAAATTTTTTTTCCTCAGTTTAGGCCGATACGTATTCTTCTACATATTTTTGGTAAAAAAATCGCAATAAGCGATTATTGATTGGTTTGCGCAAAAGTTATAGTGTTTACAAAATAGGGGATAGTTTTATAGCATTTTTATTAATAATTTTTTTTTTTTTACTAGTAATGGCGGCGATCAGCGATTTTTATTGTGACTGCGACATTATGGCGGACACATCGGACATCTTTGACACATTTTTGGGACCATTGTCATTTATACAGCATAATACCATAACTGTGGGGGGCGTGGCTGTGTGTTAGTGATCACTGATCTCTGCTGATCTCTGCTCCAATCACAGGGAGCAGAGATCAGTGTCACTTGTTGCTAGGCAGAACGGGGAGATGCTGTTTACTTCCGCATCTCCCCGTGAGACGATCATGGGTATCCCCGCGGCGATCGAGTCAGTGGGACCCGCGACCATACTCACGGGGTTCCCAACCGGCACGTGCCGCCGGCGGTGCGCACGCGATGGCACGGCGGCATTTTCAAAGGGACGTACCTGTGCGCCCTTATGCCTGTCCGTGCCATTCTGCCAACGTACATCTGTGTGCGCCGGTCGGGAAGTGGTTAATGTTTCATCATAAGCCTTATTAAAAGGGTGGGTCCCTGATGAACGGTATTTAAAAATATTTCCATTGGTATATGTCACCTTCCCCTTCTCTGACAGTGCCACCCTTTTGCCAATCCCTTGCCTATTAGCCTTGAAAATTGAAAACCTTAAAATGAATATTCCTGGCTATGCTCTCTTTCGGAAAGACAGGGTAAAACGCAGGAGTGGTGGTGTCTGTCTCTATGTGAGAAGTGATCTCAAAGTGAGTTTGAATGAGGACCTAGTTGATGGAGGGTATGATGAGTCTGAAGCATTATGGGTGGAACTGTACATAGGTATGCGTACTACAAAGGTTGTCATTGGAGTTTGTTATAGACCTCCCAATGAGGAGGTGGAGACTCAGCTCCTTGCACAGATGGAAAGGGCTGCAAGGGCTGGGAGAGTGATAATAATGGGGGATTTTAAATACCCAGAAATTGACTGGAATAATGGCACTACTGGAACAGTTAAAGGGCAAAAATTTATAAACCTATTACAGGACAATTTTATGGTCCAGTTTATTGAGGCCCGACTAGGAATGAAGCTCTGCTGAACCTGGTAATCTCAAACACTGCAGAGCTTATTACTACTATTCATATAAAAGAACATTTGAGTAGCAGTGACCATAACATGATTTCATTTAATGTTAGCTGTAAGCAACAAAAACATACAGGAAATATAAAAACATTTAACTTTAGGAGAGAAAATTTTCCAAGAATCAGGGCTGCTCTCCAAGACTTATGCCGCGTACACACGGTCGGAATTTCCGATGGAAACAGTCCGATGGGAGCTTTTCATCGGATTTTCCGACCGTGTGTATGCCCATCGGTCTTTTTCTGTCGGAATTTCCGACGGACTTTGGATTGAGAACCTGTTCTTAATTTTTCCGACGCAAAACCTTTCTATCGGATTTTCCGATCGTGTGTATGCAATTCCGACACGCAAAATTCTGACGCATGCTCGGAAACAATTTGACGCATGCTCGGAAGCATTAAACTTCCCTTTTATAGTGCAGTCGAACGTGTTTTATGCCGTGGTGTTATTGACCATCGGAATTTGGTGTGACCGTGTGTAGGCAAGACAGTTTGAGCGAAATTCCATCGGAATTCCGATGGGAAAACCATCAGAGCTTTTTCCGACGAGAATTCCAACCGTGTGTACGCGGCATTAGACTGAGAGGGAATGTTGGCATTGATGAACACAGAACAGAAAAGGGAATTCTTCAAAAAGACTGTATGCAAACTCACTGCAAAGTATATTCCCATGGGCAATAATTTTAAAAGGCTAAAGTCACTGATTCACTGAATCAGTGGGTCTAGTGAGAGACCAGGAGCTCATTGTTGAAGAACTACAAGAAGCAGTTGTAGTGAAGCTGAAGGAACTGTTACGTTTGTGTTAGGAACTGTTAAAGACTGTTTCCATAGGGAACAGCATTCCTGCATGTGCAGATGTGGTGCCTGGCTGGGGCCTTTCCCTGCACGGCTGTCCTCCTATTGAAGTCTCAGAGTCGGCCAATTGAATCTACAACTACTTCAGGGTGTCCTGGCCCTAACCCTCTTCCCCCCCTTTAAAAGAAATAAAACCTCTTTTACGCCCAAGAAGTGTCTGGCACCCAATGACTTTCACCTTTCATCTTTGCACCCACTATGCCTCACAACCCATTACATATTGAAGGATGTCAGCTATCTTAAGCCTTGGAGACCCTCATTAGACTGGAAAAGGCTAAAGACCTTGCTACATATGTAATACTGAACGAATAATAGGACTGAGGGGTCGGGCTGGTGGAAGAATGGTCTTGATTAAAGTTGTTTTGAAGCATGTATAACCAGTGTTGAAAAAAAACATTTATTTTACCAGTTTATGGAATTCAGACCAAGCATAGTACGCCGAAAACCCCGGCAAGTCTTTTTCACTATGTCAGCTATGACATAGTGCTCACACATAGGCTGGAGGCTAAAAAATGCCTTCAGCCTGCAAATGAATATGCAATGGCATCTGCATAACTGCCTAGTAAACGTATGTAGGCATAGGACATGCCTCCTGCCACACCCCCTTAAAGGAGAATTAACCCAAAAAAAGTTAATTAATCCACAAGGCCTTTTTTTTTAACCAATACTATTCCTTTATATTGGCTTTTAAAATGTACAAATGCAGCAATTTATAATTTGGATGAAAGGTTTAGCACTGGGAAACACTTTTTGAAAGATAAAAAGTGCATTTTATATACAACCGTATAGATCAGACCAAAATGAGGGACAAATGAGGAGGAAAGAGGGACAGAGGGATATTGCTCCAAGTCGGGGACAGTCCCTCCAAATCAGGGATGGTTGGGAGCTATGCATCTGAATTGCCATCAGTTTTAGGGCCTATTTCGACAGGCTTCGGGTTAGTGTTAATGATCAGTTTTAGGGCCTTTTTCAACAGGCTTTGGGTTAGTGTTAACCACTTCCCGACCGCCCCCTGTATATATACGTCGGCAGAATGGCACGTACAGGCAGAACCACGTACCTGTACGTGCCATTCTTCCGGCGGGTGGGGGGTCCGATCGGACCCCCCCCGCCGGCGGGGACGGTCGGGATCGCTTCAGGAGCGATCCGGGATGAGGGGACGGCCAGTGGTTTCTGGCCACCCCCTCGCGATCGCTCCTGGCGAATCAGATGCTTCCTCTGTCTGTGTCAATCAAAACACAGGCAGAGGAAGTGATGTCACGCTCGGTGCGCCGGTCTATGTGACCGGAACGCCGAGCTGTGAACATCTAAAGGTTAGTGCACCAACAGTACACTGACACCAGTACACATAGGCACACAAAACACCCCCCTGTCACCCCCAGATCACCCCCCAGATCACCCCCTCCCCCCCCCAGTCACAGTGTCACTAATTGCAGTGATCATTTTTTTACTGATCACTGCATTTAGTGTCAGTGTGACTGTAATAACTGTCAGTGCAGTTAGTTTTAGGTCCAAGGTAGCCCCCCACCCCCCCCTAATAAAGGTTTAACCCCTTGATTGCCCCCAGGTAACCCTTTCACCCCCTTTTGCCAGTGTCACTAAGCGATCGTTTTTCTGATCGCTGTATTAGTGTCACTGCTGTCGCTAGGTAACCATTTTTTTTTTTTTAGGTAACCGCCATGTTTATATAGGTTCATAAATAGGTTTATAGGTCAGGTACCCCCATATTACAACCTAAATAAAGGTTTTAACCCCTTGATTGCCCCTAGAGTTAACCCTTTCACCAGTGATCACTGTATAACTGTCACTGGTGACGCTGGTTAGCCAGTTAGTTATTTCGTTATTTAGGTTCCCCGTCAGGTTTTTATATAGCGTCAGGTACCCCCATATATTACCTAATAAAGGTTTTAACCCCCTGATTGCCCCTAGTTAACCCTTTCACCCCCTTTTGCCAGTGTCACTAAGCGATCGTTTTTCTGATCGCTGCATTAGTGTCGCTAGGTAACCATTTTTTTTTTTTTAGGTAACCGCCATGTTTATATAGGTTCATAAATAGGTTTATAGGTCAGGTACCCCCATATTACAACCTAAATAAAGGTTTTAACCCCCTGATTGCCCCTAGAGTTAACCCTTTCACCAGTGATCACTGTATAACTGTCACTGGTGACGCTGGTTAGCCAGTTAGTTATTTCGTTATTTAGGTTCCCCGTCAGGTTTTTATATAGCGTCAGGTACCCCCATATATTACCTAATAAAGGTTTTAACCCCCTGATTGCCCCTAGTTAACCCTTTCACCCCCTTTTGCCAGTGTCACTAAGCGATCGTTTTTCTGATCGCTGCATTAGTGTCGCTAGGTAACCAGTTTTTTTTTGTATTACTGTTACGGGTGACGCTGGTTAGTTAGCTTGTTTTTTATACTGTCAGGGCACCCGCCATTTATTACCCAATAACGGTTTAACCCCCTGATCGCCCGGCGGGTGATATCAATTAGGTTTTAGGGTCAAATAAGGTCTGCGTCGCCCCAGGTTAGTGCCAGTACCGCAAACACCCACGCGCAAAGCATACACCTCCCTTAGTGGCACAGTATCTGAACAGATCAATATCTGATCTGATCAGATCTATACTAGCGTCCCAGCAGTTTAGGGTTCCAAAAAAAAAACGCATTGTTAGCGGGATCAGCCCAGATACCTGCTAGCACCTGCGTTTTCCCCCTCCGCCCAGCCCAGCCCAGCCCACCCAAGTGCAGTATCGATCGATCACTGTCACTTACAAAACACTAAGCACACATAACTGCAGCGTTCGCAGAGTCAGGCCTGATCCCTGCGATCGCTAACATTTTTTTTGTGGTAGCGTTTTGATTCAGTCGCTTCAGTCAGGAGCTTTTTTACCTGTGAATCTCAAAAAAATAAAAAAAAATAAAATAGTTGTCGTTTTATTGTTCTCTCTCTCACTCTATTCTCTCTCTATTGTTGCTCTTTTTTTACTCCATTCTATTCTGCAATGTTTTATTATGTTTTATTATGTTTTATTATGTTTTATCATGCTTGCTTTTCAGGTATGTAATTTTGTTTACTGTGTGTTTTAGTGTTGAGCATTTTTTTGTTTTCAGGTGCGCCATTCAGTTGCAACGCGGATTTATTTATCTTGACAGCAACAGCGTTTGCTCCCACGATACATAAAGCCGCGACTCCAACGCTGTAGGAGGTGATTTCACCACCACAGTTAAAAAAAAGAGCATATATGCCGAAGCATGGGGGCAGCAGGGGGGGGGAGGAGCGATTGGCTCCTAATGCCACGTACATACGGTCGAAATTCCGACCGTGTGTACACGGCATAACTTTTGCGGGAGGATGCCCCCATGCATCGGCATATATAAATGGTGCATGTATGCCCATCATTAGAAGTGGGTGGATGAAGGGAGGTATTCTAATGGTGGGCATACCCACCAATCAATCTCTTTTTTTCGTTCAGCCAAGAGGCTGCATGAAAAAAAAAAGATTACAATATATGTCCAGTATGTTGCTGGACTTTGAATGGTTATACCAGAATGATGCCTGCAGGTTTAGGTATCATCTTGGTATCATTCTTTTCAGCCAGTGATCGGCTTTCATGTAAAAGCAATTCTAGCGGGTAATTAGCCTCTAGACTGCTTTTACAAGCAGTGGGAGGGAATGTCCCCCCTCCCGGATATAAACCGCGCCATTGGGAAATTGGGAAAGCATTTTATCACACCAATCTTGGTGTGGTCAGATGCTTTGAGGGCAGAGGAAAGATCTAGGGTCTAATAGACCCCAATTTTTTCAAAAAAAGAGTACCTGTCACTGCCTATTGCTATCATAGGGGATATTTACATTCCCTGAGATAACAATAAAAATCATAACAAAGAAAAAAAATGGAAGGAACAGTTTAAAAATAAAATAAAAAAGCTAAATAAATAAAAAAAAAAACAAAAAAAAAAAAAAAAAAAGCACCCCTGCCCCCCCTTCTCTTGCGCAAAGGCGTACACAAGCGTTGGTCTGGCGTCATATGTAAACAGCAATTGCACCATGCATGTGAGGTATCACCGCGAAGGTCAGATCGAGGGCAGTAATTTTAGCAGTAGACCTCCTCCGTGAATCTAATGTGGTATCATGTAAAGGCTTTTAAAGGCTTTTAAAAATGTATGTAGTTTGTCGCCACTGCGTGTTTGTGCGCAATTTTAAAGCATGTCGTGTTTGGTATCCATGTACTCGGCCTAAGATCATATTTTTTATTTCATCAAAAATTTGAGCAATATAGTGTGTTTTAGTGCATTAAAATAAAAAAAAGTGTATTTTTTCCACAAAAAAATGCGTTTGAAAAATCGCTGCGCAAATACTGTGTGGAAAAAAAAAATGCAACACCCACCATTTTAATCTGTAGGGCCTTTGCTTTAACAATATATATAGTGTTTGGGGGTTCAACGTAATTTTCTTGCAAAAAAAAAATATGTTTTCATGTAAACAAAAAGTGTCAGAAAGGGCTTTGTCTACAAGTGGTTAGAAGAGTGGGTGACGTGTGACATAGGCTTCTAAATGTTGTGCATAAAATGCCAGGACAGTTCAAACCCCCCCCAAATGACCCCATTTTGGAAAGTAGACACCCCAAGCTATTTGATGAGAGCAATGTTGAGCCCATTAAATATTTTTTTTTTTTTGTCCCAAGAGATTGAATAATGAAAAAAAAAAAATATATATATTTTTTTTTTACAAAAAGTTGTCACTAAATGATATATTGCTCAAACATGTCATGGGCATATGTGGAAATACACCCCAAAATACATTCTGTTGCTTCTCCTGAGTACGGGGATACCACATGTGTGGGACTTTTTGGGAGCCTAGCTGCGTACGGAACCCCAAAAACCAATCACCGCCTTCAGGCTTTCTAAGGGTGTAATTTTTTTATTTCACTTCTCACTGCCAATCACAGTTTCGGAGGCCATGGAATGCCCAGATGGCATAAAACCCCCCAAAATGACCCCATTTTGGAAAGTAGACACCCCAAGCTATTTGCTGAGAGGTATTGTGAGTATTTTGCAGATCTCGCTTTTTGTCACAAAGTTTTGAAAATTGAAAAAAGAAAAAAATTTTTTTTTTTTCTTTACTTTCTTCATTTTCAAAAACAAATGAGAGCTGTAAAATACTCACCATGCCTCTCAACAAATAGCTTGGGGTGTCTACTTTCCAAAATGGGGTCATTTGGGGGGGTTTTGTGCTATTTTGGCATTTTATGGCCTTCGAAACGGTGATAGGTAGTGAGGAGTGAAATCAAAAATTTGCACCCTTAGAAATCCTGAAGGCGGTGCTTGGGTTTCGGGGCCCCGTACGCGGCTAGGCTCCCAAAAAGTCCCACACATGTGGTATCCCCATACTCAGGAGAAGCAGCAAAATGTATTTTGGGGTGCAATTCCACATATAACTATGGCATGTGTGAGCAATATATCATTTAGTGACAACTTTTTGAAAAAAAAAAAAAAATCTTTTTTATTTTTGTCTTTATTCAATCACTTGGGACTAAAAAAAAAAATATTCAATGGGCTCAACATGCCTCTCAGCAAATAGCTTGGGGTGTCTACTTTCCAAAATGGGGTCATTTGGGGGGGTTTTGTACTTCTCTGCCATTTTAGCACCTCAAGAAATGAAATAGGCAGTCATAAATTAAAAGCGGTGTAAATTCCAGAAAATGTACTCTAGTTTGTAGACGCTATAACTTTTGCGCAAACCAATAAATATACGCTTATTGGCATTTTTTTTTACTAAAGACATGTGGCTGAATACATTTTGGCCCAAATGTTTGACTAAAATTGAGTTTATTAGATTTTTTTTATAACAAAAAGTAGAAAATCTCTTTTTTTTTCAAAATTTTCGCTCTTTTTCCGTTTATATCGCAAAAAATAAAAATCACAGAGGCAATCAAATACCATCAAAAGAAAGCTCTATTTGTGGGAAGAAAAGGACGCAAATTTCGTTTGGTTACAAAATTGCATGACCGCGCAATTACCAGTTAAAGTAGTGCAGTGCGAAATTGAAAAAAGACCTCTGGTCCTTTGGCTGCCAAATGGTCCGGGGCTGAAGTGGTTAATGATCAGTTTTAGGGCCTATTTCGACAGGCTTTGGGTTAGTGTTAATGATCAGTTTTAGGGCCTATTTCAACAGGCTTTGGGTTAGTGTTAATGATCAGTTTTAGGGCCTATTTCGACAGGCTTTGGGTTAGTGTTAATGATCAGTTTTGGGGCCTATTTCTACAGGCTTTGGGTTAGTGTTAATGATCAGTTTAAGACGCTTCTGAGATCATTCACAATTCATTGACAGGTGTATTTGATCTGCAGTTCACCTCCTTCTGAATTGCATTTGACGTGCTTCAAGTGGGTTTTTCATTCCCATAGACTTGTATAGGAATGATGGAATCACAGTATTAAAAAGAATAAAATCTATTTCAAAATTGAAATTTCAAATTAAAAATGTAAGACATTTAGTACAGTTGTCAGCCTATAAAAAGATAGTTGGCTGGTTACCATTCAGACAGTACTAGTAGGAGGACCAAGTATTTCCCCATCAGTGTCCCCCTATGAGAGTCCCCCCTTGCATCAAGTTCCCCCACCAGGGCTACCCTTACACCTGGTGCCCCCAGTAGAGCCCCCCTTACATCAGGTGCCCCCACCAGAGCCCCCTTTTACATATGTGTCCCCATCAGAGTCCCTCCTTACATCACGTGCCCCCAGGAGTCACTCCGCACATCAGAGTTTCTCCCCTTCCCCCTGTACTCACAGATCACAAACTGCAAAGAAGCTCCTCATTCCTCTCTCTAGTCTCCAGACACCCTTCATTCCTTGTCAATGCCACTGAGACAAAG